>VTPC01002252.1:9636-27230 GCA_011009095.1 Ignelater luminosus
TTACTCAAACCACTTTATGTTGCCCACTATAACAGATGAGTTTATATGCTGAGGATTACCACAAAAAGATTCAGAACCAAGGTACAATTCAGAACTATGATCGAAGTGATCATTCCGGAGACAATCAGGAAAGTTAAAAGATTTGAAGACCACCAAGAACCGCAAACCAATGATGCAAGCATCCATGATGTCGCTCACTGCAACTGCTCAAACATGGCCAAAATTAAATTTACGGAAATCCGTTGAGGTACAATCTTGAATGAGTTTGACTTGAAAAACACTACTATCCTTTGACAGTAGAAGGCGAGACTCAAAAAAACAAAGGAAGAGGTGGGTTGTTGGAGGAAGAATCAACAGTTGCAGAAGATTCAAGTAATAAAAAAAGTAGATGATATCGTTTAAGAAGAAGTAGGTACTAATTTGTTGATTGTACACGAAACCAGGACTGCACCGTCCGTAAAGACTGTGGACGACAGTACTAATCACTCATAGTTCTTAATAAAAAAATATTTGTGGCATAACACGTGGTCAATTAGATAATTTTTAAATTAAATTAAATAAATTTTAAATTCATTTGTATCAATTTGTTTATAGATTAAATTCAAAAAGTTTAAAAAGTGACTTAAGGAATCTTGGGAATAAATTATTGTCTGAATATTGATGGTGCACGAAAGAATTCAGCAGCAGCTAATTAATCTGTTATTCGGAACAGTTAAGTTTCCCGTTAGATGTATTACAAAAGTTATCCACAAATTAGACTTTTCCAATGACTTACACAAAGGGATAGTAAAATCACTTTTATTTACAGATAAAATAACTGTATAGATAAAGTACATATAAAATATAAAAGGTTTATAAAATAAGTTTGTATATTTAGATCTGCAGTAACAAGGCCACTCCTGCTAAAGTCCATTTAGCAGCTTTTTCTTTAGTTTTCAAATTAAAAGTCCAAACAAATGTTGGACCTCTCATTCTTGTTTTATAAACGGGACAGTCATACACATTTTTCAAATCTTGTTTATCTTGTGTAATAGCTTTTATAAAAATAACTGGTACAACAGGAAATAGTTCTTTCAGCTTAGAATCAACTATACTTCCAGCTTGAATATCCCATCGTGCCCCTTCCATAAATAATCCATGTACGTAGGCACCTTCTCTTGGAGCAGAAGTGAAGTCTTCTCTCTGTTTTTTAGTAACATCCGTTAATAGACACATTTTATCTAACGGCCATTCATTTTTACGTGCAGTTTGCTGCATAATTGCAGTGAGAAAAGACTGTGGGTTAAAGAAACCTCCCAGCCACACTGACGGTGGTGTTTGAAAATCTCCAACCCAACCTTCTAGCTCTTTAATGCGTAAACTTAAATCTGCACACCACTGACCTAAAGGTAACAAACTTGCATAAGCCTTTACCGTCCAAGAATCGGGCACATGATCCATAAATAAAGACTCTTCCAATTCTTCCATATCAGATGTTATTGTCAGTTCACCTTTTAATCCTAAATCAAGTTCTACTAAAGAGCGCTTCATTTCACGAGTTAAATTATTCATCCGTTCGCACTCCTGAAAAGCTACTATTATGAAAGGGGTACGATCTTCTACTTTTGCCATCATTTCAGGAATATTGAATCCTTCAGGAAGCTTGTCAACAATATCATCTATCATTGATTTCACCTTTTCTTCTCGTGATGCACCACCACCAGCAGCAGCTCCTGTATCACGTGGTTGTAATTCAAATATCGTTTTAAATAGTACTTCAGATGTATTGGTCAGAAAACCAATCTCTGCGTTTGGGTGTAGCCCATATAAATAAGGAGATTCTGGGGGAAGTCGATCATCGATATATCTATGATAACCCATGTAATCCATATTAGGCGGAGCCAAAAAACCAGGAGCATACGATAGCTCTCCATCCAACAGTTCTGACTGCATGAACTCGTTTAGGTAGGTTCTGCATAATCTACGATCCCAATCATCGGTTATATGACCTCCATACATTATTTCGCCAAACAGATATCGTAAATCGTCCCATGGAACCTTATTATTACCTTCTAGATAGTTAAACAACACATTCACACTTATAGTTAAATCTCCTACGTTAAAAGGATAATTGCGATTCCAACCCTGAGGTCCGAATTTGCGTCTTTCAGCAACAACTGCGTGAAAGTAACACAATGCAAATAGAATTGCTTTAAACTCGGCTTCTTTAGTGCACATCTCTAATGTTTCTTGATTAAAGTTGTCTAATGCTTTATGCAAATTAGCAAACATTCCTGTAGGGGGTTCATTGGTAATTTTAATTGAAGATTCTAAAATACCTTGAGGTATAACACATTCATGAGGATCTCCAGATGGTTCCGCACTTAAATATAAACGATAGTTCTCATCTGAGCTTTCTATATTTTGTTCCATTTTCTTCTCCAAGTTAGCCAACCATTTAGCGACTAAATGAATATTTTGCAAAATCACCCAGTCTCCTCTTTCTGCTGCTATATCCATTGCATTCTCTGCAACGATTTCTTGACCTTGTCCTAAAGAAACGCTATGAAAATTTCCTTTATCAAACGTAAATCCTAGCTGTTTTCCTAGTGCTTCAACATCTTTTAATGGGTTGACTCCTGGTGAAAGTATAAAGAAGGTGGGAGTTGCATTGCTAGTTTCCTCAAAGGATTTTGAAAAAGCAACAGTCCTAGCAGTGACATATTTATTTCCCATCTTTTCTTCAATAAAACCTCTCACTGCATAAGTCATACGATCGGGTCTCAGAGAACGCATCATACACAATCGTTGAAGAGCACTTTTGTTTTTCCACTCTCCAGGAAACTTTTCTTTCTCGGGACATTCACTTTCAACAAACTTTCTCCATCTGTTTGCCGATCCTTCTATATCCTTATCTAGATTTCTAAATTCATCCATATTAGCTAAGGCCTTTACACCACCCCAACAAATATTTGATAAAAAATCTAATGAGGACGAAACATTAGCAAGCGCTGGAAATCTGAGCAAAAAGTCCAGTTCTTCTGGTTTTATTTCATCATCCCGGAGTAAAATCTGGAATGCCATTTGTGCCATAAAAATCAATTTATCACATTCAAATAGACCTCTACTGGTATACATGAAGACCATAAACGATATACTATCTAATAAATTAATTACTCTATCTTTTAACTTTTCAGCGGGTTCAGCTTTCCCTAGAGCATTTAAGAATACTACAGTAAACGCTTTTAATGAAAACTGATAGATCGCATTGATTTTATTTAGTTCATTTAAAATAAAGTACAGGAGAGATCCACGAATTGCAGCCGGCCTGTATTGCTCTCTAGCTTCATCAATTTTTATAGAAGTGGCTTTCGCTTCTACTACTTTTACACTTATTTCAGCAGCAGTCTTCTTCGTCTTTTCTAAATTTTCCACTAACGCTACATCTCCTAAGATGTTTCCAGTAGCAGACGATAATCTCTCAAGGAGATTGTCTTCACAAGTCTTCAATGTAATTTTAAAATCGTTTTGTTGTTTTGTTAAGTTAGATTTTAAAGCTTCCAAATCCGGACGCTCCGCTTTTACTACTTCTGCCAAAAGTTGTTCCTCCAAACCATCTCTTGTTACTGTAAAATTGATTAAAGTAGTTTGAGCTTGTATTTCAGGTTTATAATGTGGATTTGCTAGTTTAGTATGCAATATTAATTTAAACCTAGGATCATAGTCAATATCCTTGTCTCCTATTTTTATAGCCTTTCCTTTTTTTACTAAAACTCGCCCTAATAAAGGATCCAGCACGGCATCTACTGTCTCACCAATATTTTCCAACAAAATTACTTTTCCATTAGTTATGCACCTTTCTATAGTATCCAAATAATTTTTCATGGTTAGACGTATCACAGTTAAATCTGCTCCATACTTATTTTTGATCCACTTTATTCCTTGTAACTGAGGATCTATCATTAGAGGCCACCTTGCGGAGTTTGTTAAAATAGTCGCATTTTCAGAAGACATTCTATCAGTTGGCAAGCCTTCGTTATTCCATTTTGCAATTTGGGCGTCGTCTGTTAGTAAGGCGAGAGGATCTAAACCTTCTGTCATTGGTATTTTTACTTCCAAAGTACTTACGAAGGGTATCCAATAATTCTCCATCATTTCTATTCTATATCTCCTAGTAAAACACCCCACATACGAAATAAAAGCAGTTACAATCAATACATCACCAGGCATAGTAATTCCAGCTTGTTTGTAATTCGCCACGGATTGTCTCCATCGTACGTTTTCTGAAGCTAAACCATTAACAAGTCTATGAGCTAAATCTATCATCAAAGATGTAGCATCTGCTTCTGCTTGACATTTTAGCTTAGCTTCTGTAGCTTCATCAAAGTCTGCCTTCAAAACACCTAATTGCTGTTCTAAGATATTCAATTTCTGTTTAAGTTCTTGCAATTTTGCTCTAGCGTCAGCAAGATCTTGGTTGGCTTTCTGGAGAGCTTTTCTTTTAGGTTCTACAACCACGAAGACTTCGTAGAATCTCAAGATATTGATAACCCAAGCGCACAATCCAGCAGCAGCTATCGATTTTCCCAGAATAATTTCTGGGACGAATTCTGGATCTTTTAGATATTCTAGTGTGGCCTTAACTACTTCTGGGAGCATATTTTCTTTATCATAATGAACTAGATTATGTAAAAACTCATCGACTTTACCCATCAACATTTTACAGGCTTTCCAACTTCTGTCTTTAGGAATTTTTCCCTTTGGAGAAAACAAGACAAGCACGGCAGCAGCAACGTTAGCAACAGCTGGAGGAGGCGTGCCAAAAGATTTCAACTCTGTAAGATTGCCCTTATTTAGAGTATTTAAAGCTTCTTGTGCAGCAAGTAGTGCTGGCTCCGCCTTAGCCAAATCTTCTGCACAGATTTTAGCTTTAACCATTACATCTTCTTCAATTCCTTTGACCTTCTCTTCCTCCTCTGTTGCAAAAAGTTTTTCTGCTTCTACCTTGGCATTTTCAGCTCCAAGAACTACAATAAGCTTGTCGGCTGCAGCATTTTTCTCTGCTAGAACTACTTCTTGCTGTGCTAAGACTTCCTGTAGACCGTCAACTTCCTCTGCAGTAGAGGCCAATTTTAACAAACCATTTTCTAAGCGTTGGATACTGTATAACAAGAAACCTATTTTATCTGTTAGTAATTTAGAATATAATGCAATTTGTTCCAAAAACGTTTTAGGAGTCGTGTAGTTATAACGCTTTTCATTTTGAAGGTACACTGCAGACATATTGTTAACCACTGAGTGCACATACGACATAAATAGTGATACAGGTTTTATCAGGTTTTTTGGAAGTGCTTCGATGTCTTTTAAGAAGCTTTCTGAAACAGATTCTAAAGCTTCTTTTGGCCATTCATGAAACCAGTCGATTGCTGTACAACTTACCACTGCGGGAAATTTTCTTCCTCTTATTCTCAATGTAGAACCGACTGGTGAAAAACACAAAACCACCTTTAACAACTTTCTGCACCGTTCAATGTAGAATTTCCAACAATTTTCTCGTGTATCATCAATACCAGCTGCTTTAACTTCTGCCCTCATCACATTTAAAATATTCTCTATGTCTTCATCAGCAAGTAGACCCGGTATTTCACCAGATGCAAGCATATCATTAATAGCAACCAACCAAGACTCTTCAGCGACTTGTGAGTCTGTCATTAAAAATACTGAACTAATGTTTTTTAAACCAGCTTTTATATACAAAGTAGCTATATCCGCTTTTAGATCGGTCATGCTGTAACCTTTTTTTAATTGCACTTGAAATACTTCAAGAGATGAAATAAAAGCTGCTAACCGAGTGAGACTCTGCTTTCCGGAACCACCTACTCCAACTAATAAGGCATTGCCTCTTGGAGCTTCCATGATTCTGTTTATACGGCATATGTGATTCATGGCATCTTCAAAGAGAACCAAGTTCATTGCCGCAACTAAATCATTGTATCCAGATTGAGCTTCCTCTAACAATTTTAATAAATGAGTATACTGTTGAATTTGAAAGTATTTAGGATCGCCCATACCTTCCGCAAAATGACAGAATATAAGTGGTTTTTCCATTATTGCAGCTTCATTTATTTCCTCAAATCCTTTTTTAACAACTTCAACAATTAATTTGTTAAAGTTGTCATTATCCTTACGGTCAGTAAGTTTGTCACCGTACACTCTGTAAGACTCATGCATCCATAGACGAATAAGGTTAGTTTGATTCGTAATACAGTCACCATTGGCAAACAGCATTCCTTGAAATATGTTAGATAGATCCCTAAGATTAAACACATAATGAAATTTCACGGCAGTAGGTAAGAATGTTTGTGATATTTTAGCATGCAAACCCAAAGCTGCATTTACAACAGGAATAGCCCATTTATGTACGCCAAGAGGAAATTTGTTTGCTGGATTAGTCATATGCTGAGTGAAAATTGAAGAATATATATGATACAATGCATCCTGCGTAGGAAAGCTGATAGCAAACACACAGAAATGTCTCTGTAAGCGAGGATTAATCGTAAATGAACCTGCAGTAGGATTCATGCTCGAGATGAACTGCACATTATGGATGTCTTTAAGCGATAGTTTCTGACGATCGTACCAATGCTGGTAATCCATCCATTGTCGAATTAAAGTGTGAGGTTGTACTGTAAAGTATTTATCTACCTCCGGCATATTCATGTCATCTATAAAATAAATCATTGTCTTACTACCAGGTGGTCCATATACTCTACCTGCTTTTTTTTCAAGTGGTCCTTCTAAAATGCTCTGCAGCATTTCAGAAGTGGTATAAAAGTTAAAAGGTACATTTGTTACAGCATAGTTATCACTTAAAGACGCCAATTTATCTTGAACAATAACTGTTTTACCACTTCCAGCATTACCCACTAGCATAACAGGATGCCTGTCTGCAATCAAAATATCCGTAAAGTATCTAACCCTCACAGTTTCAGCGGTATTAACAAGTGTTGATTGAAGAGGGACGTCCGGATCCAAATCAAAATTTGGTATCAAATCAGTCCATGGTAGGAATCGTTTTGATTCATGCTCAAGGTAATACTGAAAGACGTTACCACTAAGAGGAAATTTTACAGATTTAAACTCGTTAGTAAACCATTTGCTAAATTCATTACGCCAATCAACTATTTGGTCTTGAAATAATGCAGAACCAAATGCCCACACTAGTGAAAACACAAAATAGATTTCATACCAATCTTTTGGGCAATCTGGTGGGACATTATTAGGTGTTAGAAAACTATCCAATAAGAAACACAGCATTTCCAAATGAGCTATTTCAGGAATAGGCGTTATCTTCTTCAACTTATTTTTTACCATATCTAAGCATGGGGGAATATACTTATCAAAAAGTACTAGTAGTATGGCCTTTTCATTCTGATTCGTTCGTGTGTCCATCCAGGAAGCTACATATGGATTCCAACCTAAATCTGCTGGATTTATATACAGAATACCAGCTCTTGACACGGTAGCTGGAGTTGCAGTTCGTAAATTTGCAATCTCAAACAATAATCGCATATGCTTTGTTAACGCAATACGTTCATTACTGGCCAAAGTGAGCACCTTATTGTCATCCATTAAAGTATTCAATGATTCAATCCACATAGGGTCTATGTCACCATCTAAAACTATCCACTTAGGACCATCTCCTGGTAGATTCGCTTGGTCCCGCATAATAACCGAAAATAGACCATCCTTCCATTCACGAGTAGCTGGATTGATTATTCCAAATAACTCGTCATTGGTCACTGCTTTTGGGTTTAAATCGTTATAAAACGGTTTTCTCTTTTGATTAAAATATGTCCTATTTAAAGTTTTCCATACACATGTTTTTCCCGTTCCAGCAAACCCAACGATAAAGACAGAATGCCTCACAGCAAACAATTCTTCGAGTTGTACCACCTTCAATACAAAACCTTCTTCTGGTTGCAATTTAAGATCTACAGCAGACCTTTTAACTAATTTCTCAAATTCTGGAACTCGTTTTCTTGGAACGTCAAGTGCGGGAAATAGATCACCTATCAAACCCATAAATACAGGCACGTCATCAGTGACTATCTTTGGAATGTTGAAATCTCGTAAAGCTCGCATCAATACTTGATCCTCTGGACGCAATCTATCACCTCTTCTAAGTGATCCTGCTACTACCAATACAGATTTAATAGCCCTTAAGCCCCAATCATAGTGATCTTGTTTGCTCAATAATTCTTTACATAGTGTATATAAAGTTATAAATTTTCTAGCCAATAGTCTAGCTTCTTGGAAACCTTCTGCTACTAACATAATTTCAGATATTAATGCAAAGTCTGGAACAACCATTGCACAGGGACGAAACAATGCTTTTAGATTTTCAGGCAATTCTGTCCTTCCAGCGTAGCCTGGATTCATGGTGATAAATATTCCAATCTAAAATAAGGAAAATTTAAAAATGGTTTGTTTCTATTGTAACATACTTACCGTTGCAAATAATGCTATGTCTTCTCCTTGAAAATTGAATCTAATTTTTTTAGCTTTAATAGCATCCTGAATAGTTTTTACTTGTACTGCTACAACAGATAAAACCTCTACTGAGATGCGATTAAATTCATCAAAACATCCCCAAGTTCCAGTTTGAGCCAATCCTTTATAAATATTTCCAACAGACTTATAGTCCATTTGTTCTGAACAGTTAAATACATAAACCATAATTCCAAGACCTTTGCCTAAATCTTTAGTAGTTTCAGTTTTTCCTGTACCAGCTGGTCCGGCAGGAGCCCCACCCATTATGAGATGTAAACTCTGTGTCAATGTAATATAACAACGATCAGTCAGTGGTGTGATCACTAATCGTGGTGTGTTACCTAAATACTCATACTGATATTTAAACTGAGCATCACAAATATTAGCAAAGCATTCGTTTAATTTAGTATCCCATCTGTGTCGAAGCTGACTCTGCCATTGGAAAGCTTGAGAGTTTTCCACTTTAATTTGTATCATCTTAGCCACGACATCTCTTGAGTGTACATCTATAGTACAAATAGTCATAATCTTTTGACGATCTCCGGGAGTTAGATCGCCAAGTAATAGTATGATTAGGGCGTTCAATTGGGCAATTTGTTTTTTCTGATAGTCTTTTAAGGCATTTTCATATCCTTCTTCCAGACGAGCAAATGACATGTTTACTTCTGTTGTCCACCATATTTGTGTACCGCAAAGAGCTGGCTGTGCAGGATAATCAAACAACCAGGCATCTCTAGGTTTCTCATCGTACGATGACACAGCTTCTCCAAATAAATTATGCAATGTGACACGCATAGCTTCAATAACTCGATTTAGCCATATCTCAACCTTACCACTACAATCACAGTAGCTAAGAAACGTCACCCATTCGTCATTTTCTTTTGCGCCCATTTCTTTAGCCCTTTTACTATCTTTTCCACCTTCTTGAATAAATTTTAATTTAGCTAGAGAATCAAACAGCTTTGTTAAATGACGCGCTACCATCGGAGGTTGATTGCCATTTGACAGAATATCTAACAAATCTGCAGATGATACAAAATAAAATCTTGGAAATGCAAGACGTTTTGTTTCTAAATAGTCGTTTAATGCCTTTTCGCACAATAACAAATCAGACAGAAGGGAACTCAATTTTTCATATAAACCTGGTTTATTCGTGGCTTTAATAACATTTAGTGTTGAGACCATCCCCGCTAAAACTTCTTTGAATTCCCTGTCGATTCTGTCAAAACGCCGAGAATCCTCTGGCAACTGATTCCTAATATCTTCAGAGCCAATAAAAATACTTTCTAAATAGCACCACTTTCGTTGCACTTCAAAGAATTCTGAGATAACCTGATCAGCATTAGATAATTTAACTTGCCATTCAGATACTTCCGTGTAAAAGAATTCTATAAACTTCGATGTCATCATATTTTGAAGTTGAACTTGATTATCTTCCAATATTTCAATCATTTCTTCAGAAGCTCTTAATAACTTTAACTTTGTGCGTTCGTGACTTTCAGTTTCAAATTCCATTCCAATCCAAGTTTGATTTAGTTCTTTTAACATTTTTTCCATTGCCATTTCCTTAACAGATTTGTCAACGATGGTTTTGACTTCCTCTTCATATTCATGAAGATTTAGTGCGAGGAGATCGTTCAGCGTTGTTGAATCATCCATGGAGAATTTAACCTGTAAATTTTGGTTGGTTTTGTTAGTTACGAAACTTGTAGGTGGTAGGTGTACGCGCAGATTAAACTTACCTTAGTTGCTTGCATAAGTTGTATCCAGTGTCGTTCTCTTATTGCAGGATTCTGTAGTTCTGTAACTGCTCTCAATGAAGTCAGCATATTCTTTATTATATTTTCCATCTGAATATAGACATCCCAGCCTCTCAGTTCTTTATCCATCTGCCGTACTTCTTTTCCATATTTTTTTAGTTCCATTTCCATTCCTTCGACATCTATTTTTTTCCAAGGTGTAGTCTTCCATTCGTCCATATTTGACATCACAATATTTACAAAATCCCATAGCTGCTTTATTTGTTTAATTTCTTTCCTGGTTAGTTTCAAAGATTTATATTCTAAGACTTGAACGTCAAATAAAGTCGCTTGACTTGTAAGTGTTGCTAATTCTTCTTCCATATCAGTAATTTCTTTATTTGACTTATCAAGGAGTTTATAAACATCCTTGCAACCCCACAAGAAAAAATTCATCTTTTTGAAAGTATTACGATACATGAATTGACGCATATCGAACAACGAGACTCGTCTTCTTATAGCAGCTGCTTGGGTAGTTTGTAAAGGTGTTACAGCTTGTTTGGTAGTAACAGCAACCTACAATGACAATTTATTGTATACAGTTACTTAAAAATACAACCTAATTTGTTTTATTTGCAGTAATTACCTTTTTACAGCTTGTCCATTTATCAGGAAGTTCTTGCAATTGAATCTGAACTTCTTCTGAAAATTCTATACCATATTCTTTAAGTACAGTAATTATGTCTTTTAATGGATCAAACATCAAATCAGTAACGAGTTGTCTGTCCCTTATTGCAGTCAGATATTTCATGATTTTCAGTAAACCTGGATAATCATCTTCCGCTAACTGAACCTGCAATTCCACAATCGCTTCGGCTATAAACTCTTCCAATTCATTAATGCTATTAATTACTCTATCATACAAGTGTTGTTTAAACATATTTCCCCATTTACAGACCGTATTCAGTATAGATTGGCGTAATGGTCTAACATCTATACGTAACCAACCTGCAATTATCTTAATGGTTTCTATAGTCTCGACTTTTTTGTACAAATCTTCATAAAGATCGATTTGCTCTTTAAATTGTGGTATAGTTGGTGGCGCTCCTTTGATCTCAAGTGGATTTTCATCTTGCAGCATCTGCTGTTCTTCTGGTGTTAACTGACGGGCATACAACAAAAATTGATTTAAGAATTCTTGTCTATCATCAAGCCACAAGTACATGTAGTCTTCAAAATTTCCTAAATATTCAATTGCTTCTTCTAAAGAAGAATTAACACGGGTTATGATACCAGCGCGTACTTCGTCTGCTTCACCATCCTCAACGATATCATTATAATAATCTTTTTCTTCTACAATTTTTGAAATTCTATCCATTTTCTTTCCCATGCCACAAGCATCTTCTAAAAGTAACTCAATAAAATATAAAAAATTATCTGGATCGTCTGTGTACACTGAAGGAATGTAAACTATATTTGGATCATGTAGTTCAAGTAAGAGTTCAAATAATGGCTCTGCTTTTCCCGCACCTGCAGAATCCATTTCGTTGAAGAATAAATTATAACTAACCACCACAGCTTCGATGACTTTATTAGCTACTTCAATATCTACATAATCTACATAAGGTTGCCACAGCAGCTGTCTTTCTGCTTCTTTCTCTGCTGCAGCAGCTGCTTCTGCTGCTAATCTTTCAGCTTCCAGTTCCGCTTCAATTTCTTCTTGAGTCTTTTTAGAAGGTTTTTTGCCTCCTTTTTTATCTTCTTTCTTTCCACCTTTTTTACCTTCTGGTTCTTCCGGTTTTTTCTTTCCTCCTTTTACTGGTGTCGGTGGTTCTACTGGTGGTGCCTCCTCTACCTGATCATAAAACAAACTTAAAAATGTTTCTAGTTTCAACAAAATCAAACTTTAACATACCTCTTCCTCTTCTTCTTCTTCCTCTTCTGTATGTTCAGGAATATCAAAAAATAAGCGATAATTCTCTTCTATTGCTTCTTGGGCTTTTTTAGATGAAGCTGAAACCAAATCATAACGTTTATGAACACGTTCGGTACGATCATCGGTTTGAAGGAGTGCCTTTTTGTTGCCCTCTTTTCTTTCAAAAAGGGGCTCTGACCCCCATGCATGCATTTCATCTAGTAATTTTGCAATATTTGCTTGAGCTTGAAGAACGCGATCATACAGTTGTTTCAGTTTTGAAAATATTGCTTCGATGCTTTCGTAATCTGTAAAGAAATAATTAGATATTTAGTTTAAGATTGCAGTAAAAGAGCTTTGCTTGTAAAAATCAATTAAAGACGAATTCCTTGTAAACTATTTAGAACTTCAAAGTACACCAAACTTTCATTAACAACCAAGGTAAGATCAAATACAACCAGCAGATTGAATGTGTGTATAGATTGGAATGTCTCTCTATTTTAGAACTGCAAAGCTAGTACTAGTCAAAAAATGTACTTGAGGATTCTTCAAGTTTCTGAAAAATATCATTCTTATCGATGAAAGAAAGTAAAACACCCATAGATCTTCTAAACTCAATTTTTCCTAGAGAACCAGAAATGATTTCATTACATTCGGTTAGAATTGAGAGACTAATTTATTAATTTTATTTAAAAAGACTGAGAACTATCTAACTGATTTAAATACAGTACACTTTTACTAAGATAACAACTATACATGTTGCCAAATGGCAACATATTGACTGATTCAAGATCAGAGAATCTGATCTGCCCTGGCTTGCCTAAATTCCTGATCTAAATACTACTACTAAATACTTACATCTCTACATGGATCATAAAGACCCACGGCTAAATACAACTTGATGATAAACGTCACTCATTTTCTAAATAAAATTATGTTTGGATGCAATCGGTGTCAGTCTTTGAAAATAAAAATTTTTTAATTCCCATTATATTAATCTTTTGTTGTTCAGATGTGCGACACGAAAAACTTATTTCATGGGCTAAGAGTGGGATTATGAAACAAGATTGACTTAAACCGGTTGCAACACACATTATTGTTTAGTGAATTACGAGGCTTGCTGGAAAAATTTCTGCAAATGGTTAAGAAAAACACAGATACAATTTAGTAAATGGCTTTATTGCTTTTCAAAATATTCGCTCTTAGCATCAATACACTTTTGCATACGTTTAAACCAATTTTCGAAGCATTTTTTCCAATCTGCAGCTGGTACCTCAGAAACCAGTTGCCTAAATGCCTTAACAGCTGCTTCGGGCGAAGAATAACGCCCACCACGCATCTTGTTTTTGATTGTCGGGAACAAAAAGAAGTCATTTGGTGCTAAATCAGGCGAATACGGACTATAAGACATCAATTTCACATTTTCACTGGCTAAAACGTGGACAGTTTGTGAAGCTGTGTAGGCACTTGCATCATCATGGTGAAGAAGAATGCGTCGATTTGAATTGTTTTTTCTGATTTCATCAAAGACTTCTGGCAAACAAATTGTTGTGTACCAATCAGCGTTTACAGTTTTTCAATCTTCTAAAGTTATGGTTGCCAAATGTCCAAAAATACAGAAGAAACAAGCGATCATTTGCTTTGCAACACTGCGTGAACGAACAACTTTTGTGGGTTTCGATTCACCTCCAAACATCCAAACATCCAAACAGTGAATTGTTGTTTAGTTTCCGGCTCATATTCAACTTTCATCACCAGTAATAATGTCTTACACTAACTTTGACTGACCTCGGTTGAATTTCTTCAGCATTTCTTTGCACCAATTCACATGATTCTTCTTTTGAGCTTCACTCAAATTATGTGGAATTCAACGACTGCAAAGCTTCCGTACCTTTAAATGATCGTGAAAATCGTATGTATTGCTTTCATGTCAATGCCCAAGGTAACCCCTATTTTACGGTATGTCACATGCCGATTTCGCTCAATCATTTCGCGAACAGCATCAACGTTAGTGGCAACAATAGACGTGGATGGACGACCTTCACGAAATTTATCACTAAGAAAAGAACAACACTTGAACTCAGCAAACCAATTATAAACAGTTCTATTCTATTGAGCTTCTTCACCAAAAGCAGCATTGTTTGGGTGTTAAGTTGCTTTGAAAATCGTAAAAAATAATTGCTCGAAAATGTTCACGCGAGATTTTCATTTTTTCACAAAATTACTTTAGCTTGGGTACAAACTGTCAACTGAATTATAGATTAGAACTGACAATTTTTTTTAATTTGACAACGGTACAACGCTGACACCATCGGAAGTACTCTATTGCAGAAATTTCTCTATCAAGCCTCATATTTATCAGACCCTTGGACTATCAGGAAACAGCAAGGTAAAGAGTGCTGTTTGTTAAACTGTTCACCTAATAATTAATTTGCCTTAAAACCATTTTGATATATAATGGAGATTCCTACACATGATGTGGGCAAATTTGGGCCTCAGGCTGAACTGGCTTGTATAAAGGCAAATTTATCATCAAAAGCTAACTTTATAACAAAGATGTTTTTTAAAAAAGTCTCAGAGTGTGTTTTTGTTTGAGATAGTAGTTTCGATTTGATAAACTGAAAAACTTAATACGGGTCTGCTAGTTTTTCTTTCTCCATACACTTGTAATGCTATTATATTATAGATACTATTCTATGAAACAAGCTGACGTAATGTATCATTTTTGAGCATTTCTCGTCTTAAATGTCAATTTGATGAAGAGTGGAAAGTTTTTCGTCATGTAATGAAATGATTGTCCACTCAATATAATGATATGGCTTAAATATCATTTGATTGCTATTGCCTACATCACCAGAAACATAAAATATTAGATACGAACGTTCTCTTCTTAATAATTGCATAATACTTCCTCTGTACCACAATAAGTGAGCCATTTCTATTTATGTTAACAATTGTCGTTCTGGCCTTGAATGCAATAAAAGGTTTTCTACCTAATTGTGGATAAAGTTATCTCTGGAGTCCACATTATTTGCAATTGTTGCCCATTTATGATCTGTTACATGTTGAGAACAGTCAGTGAATTCGGTGTTCCACCAGCTTTACGCGTCGGTAGGTTGATCGGGTTAATCGGGTGATACCCACACTTTCCAAACAATTTTCGTTTTCTCATTTTTTAAATTGATGAGGAACAACCATAGTATTCTCTGCGTTATCTTCAATCTCCAGAAGAAAGGAAACTAGCAGCAAAAGCTACAATTTTTTGTTTTGAATCCATGCTGAAACAATTACGCGCAACCTAACCTCACAAACGTCACAATTTACTACTAACCCTTCAACCCTACTCGTCAACCAGGGTTACTTGAAACCTTTAAACTGACCGGGTAAGGACCCCGGTTACAGTAGCAAACGGTATCGAATAAACGAACGCTAACAATCATTGTGAAAAACGGGAAGCTATATTGCAATTTCTTTGCAAAATCATAAACAATACAGCCTAAATAAAGGTGCTGTAACGGCGGCAATTGGATGATTTCAAACATCAAGAGCAGCAATTAAATGAATTTGTTATTTACTCGTATTACTTGTAATGTTAATCAATAAATAATATTTGTAATTATACATATAACTTCTGAATGTTTGCATAATAAAGTGCCTTTTTTATACTTACATCAAATGGCTCACTTATTTTGGAGTTTCTACAAAGAGCTAATGGCTCGCTTATTGTGGCGCGGAGGAAGTAAATAATTTTAAGGCAAACATTACAAATCTAGCTGCACTTGGCAAATACAATTTTAAAGTAGTCGACGTTTATTAAAATCTTAATAATGAAATTTGATATGAGCGTGTTCATTAAAATAAATAATAAAATTGTAGTCTACTATTCAAAATTGGAATTTTGCGGGGTAACTTGTTTGCCTTCAGCCCTCTCGTGGTTGCCTCATGCTTGCCTCATGTTACTAAAGATTCTTGTACTTGTTACTTGTTTTGTTTGTTTTAATTCACGATTTATATCGTTCTTAACAGCTGCTGGGGTAAAAACTTTATTTTAATAATTTATTAGTAAAAAGTTCAGCGACAGACTATAAAATTAAATTGTTACATTTTAAAAATTACTATAAAATTTAGATATCAAGACGGAGTAAACAACGACATCGACACCTGTAAAAGTGTAAATACAGATGAGCAGTTTTGTTTATCTAACGCGAAGTTGATACAAAGCCGTTACATATTTAATCATTATTTATTGTCCTTATTATGATAAACTGGGTCAAACTCGTTTAAATTTGAACTTACTTGTGGTGACGAATTCAAGGTGTGTTTGCGATACAAGGTAATTTATTATTTTTCTTTCTTAAAGGGGATCACAACACAAAAATCGTAATTTATTTTTAACATATTTTGGTAGGTCATTGAAATGGAATTCGAATGATCTAAGTCCCGTGTCGATACTGGGAATAGTTATGTAAATATTGCTGTTTAAAGATTGTGTGACGTCAAAGCGTAAGACGGCTTTGTTGTGTCTATCTGCAGCATTGTATCAGGAACCGATTTATGGCACTCTTAGATCAAATTACAGGTTGCGACAAATACATGTCAATTCCGTTATATTATGTGGATTCTTTCAGTAAGCATTTAGGACTGTTACAGTAAATATTTAACGGTGAAATATTCATATTTTAAATCTTCAATTTTAACCAATAAACCTTTATAAATTTAAGTCGAGTGTCCAAATTAAAATTTGTTTGTTTATTTTTAGAATAATATTTATTTGTGTTTTATTTTAAAATGAATTCAAACCTTATCAGTTTGAATCTGTTCGTGAGAATTTTGAAGAAGCAAGTGATCGTACGTCATTTTAATAAATAACGAATATTAAACACCACATTAGGAACGAGACAGATTAAGTGGTGTAAATGCATGAATTGTAGATGTTGACTGATGAGGAAAGCATGTGTTGTGTTGAAAAAAAGTCAGCGGAAAAAGTTAAAAATGAGGATTTTTGTTGTTACCGAGTGCCCCCAATTTTCAAAACTAATCTTACTCGTAAGTAAAGACCTATGCAGTAGGCTAGACATATAATCTTAGTTTAAAAACAAAAATCTGTTTTAACAAAGAACTGCTAACTGCAGACAATGTTTTAAACAAAACTTGGCGCTATGTAGTACCTACGAGGGTCGTTTGAAAAGTCCGTGCAAAAATAAAAACTACTTAATTGTTTGGGGTAAACCTTTTTTATTTTTCAACATAGTCTCCTTTTAGGCTTATACACTTCGTCCAACGCTGCTCTAGTTTGTTGATCCCTTCTGAATAATAGGATTTGTCCAAGTTGTCAAAATAGCCATTCGTTTCTGCAATCACCTCCTCCTCGTTTGAATAAAATCTTTTTCCCGCCAGATATTTCTTCA
>VTPC01002252.1:27330-87322 GCA_011009095.1 Ignelater luminosus
TTGCAGTTCGGTTTTTAAACGGTCCAATAACGATGAATAATATGCACCTGTAACAGTTTTACCCTTTTCCAGATAGTCGATGAGGATTATTCCTTGCCAACAGGGCGTCCAGAACGTTCAGCGTCACTTGTGCCCATATGGCCACTCCGAAAATTTTGAAACCACTTATAAACTGTTCTAATCGACGGTGCAGAGTCACCATAATGTTTATCAAGCTTCTCTTTAGTCTCCTGAGGCGTTTTGCCTTTCATAAAGTAATGTTTAATCAACACACGAAATTCTTTTTCGTCCATTTTTTGAAAATCACTCGACTTTCTCGATTCAAACGAATGCCAAACACAAAGAAATAGACCGATCTGGCTGAAACTTGGTGTGTGTTCTTCCAAGAGATGCTACTAACTAAACATAACCTCGATATGCGCCAGTAGTGCCATCTCTCTGACTTTGCACGGACTTTTCAAACGACCCTCGTATATAAACAATTCACTGCGTGATAAATTTATAAACATTTGTAGCATTCTAGCCACATACCAAATCGTTTTGGGAAATGATTCTCGTTTGGAAATTTATAAAAAATATTCCCTTTTCTCAATTGTTTTTATTCTTTGAACCATTTCTACAACTGTACACACTACAAGCAGGCACTTTTAAATTAAGTTCAAAACGTAATCTAAAAACTGCTTGTAAAAACACCAGCAAATGTGAACGCAATGCATATAAAAATCGAGCGTCTCTCGCGGCCGCCGATCTGCGCTTTGACGTCTTACACATTTCAATTATTGCTCATAACTTCCTTATCGTATTAGATAAACTTCCGAGAAATTACTCACGAATATAAATACCCGAAGACTTCAATTTGAGACAAACTTGTTTTTAGTGTTGTGATCCCCTTTAACTAATTGTTATTATTGTTATTAATCGTAATTGTAAAACGAATTATTTTAAACACATTCTAAATTAAACTATTCTCATAATAACAAAAAAAATCTACATAATATAATCAAATTACAAACTTACTGTCTGTCAACCAAGTTAGGTTCGTTATGAGATTTTCCAAATCAATATCTAATTGATTAATCTCTCCTTCGATTAAGACATATTCCACAGGTAAAGTATGTAACTTGAGATGATTGTACCACTCAATAGTACGATTCAGCAACAGAATGCTTTTAAACAGTTCTTCATTTCTTTCAAACAAAGTTTGAGCTTCCGGTGCAATATTTAATATATCTAGAATCTTCATATACTTGACCTCCCTCAATATTGCTTCTAACTCTTTGTCTAAATTAAGAACTAACATATCATTAACACGTAAAAGCTGAGTTTTTCCCAGGCTTTTAGCTATCTGTTCTGGAACATACTTTAACCATTCAGATAAAGTTTGTTGTTGATCTTTATCAAGAATAGCTATCATTTCATCAAATTTTTTAAATACATGTACTGCGTCCATAGAATCTACAATTGAATTTTCAAAATTTTTAAACTCTTCTCCAGGTTTAAGTATTCTATTTTTGAGTTTATACAGCCAACACAAAACGCCAGCAACTGGCGGATAATACTTATCTATTGGTACACCATTCTTCCTGCCCTCATCATAAGTAAGTTTAACCGTATCCAATTCTTCATTGAAGAGTGTAATGATCTTCTCATATTTTGGATTCATTACTGCTTTAATTATTGGTCTTTCTAGTATTGAGCCAGTAATATTAATAAACTTAAAAATACTTTCCAAATTGTAGCAATCATCAAACACTTGTTCAAAGATAGCAGCTAAACGTTGATCAAGATCAGTACATATAACTACAAACTTATCCCTATCTGCAACGATAGTGTTTCCTTCAGGTTCTATCATGTCATATTGAATATTTACAAAATGTTGATAAGCTGTATTAAACTCTTCAAATATTTGTTCCACCTTCTGTGAAAGTAAACGGCCCTTTAGACCGCCTATTTCCACTTTTTCTAATTTTGAATATTCTATATTGGCTCCAAGCAGCTCATTAATAAGTTTTAACCTATCTATAAAATCAAATAATCTTTGAAATATGCTTCTAGGGTGAAATGTCCACGTTTTTGGTTCCACATCTTCAGAGGTAAAATAATTTAAAATATTTGCTCTAACCGCCTCAAAAGAAACTTTAAATGTTTCAAGTAATTCTATACACTTTTCTATTTTTATGTACATGTCTTCTGCTTCACCTTGGAATATTGAACCTGGATCTAACTGGTTCATCGTTGCATTTATTAACATATTAGCAACTTCTTTCAGTAATGTTATTAATTTTGTATTACTGCAATAATATCTTGAATTAGCCCACAAAAGACCCAAACAGTGTACGAAAGGTTTGATGTAGATTTCATTATCCAAAAACTCATTGTCTTCAAATCTCTCAAAATGAGGTTTCATAGGTTTCATATAAAGACAAATATCTCTAGCTTCAAGAACTCCTGAGACTATGTCTTGAAATATGTTTTGGAAACAGGCCAAGTAAGCACTGTCAGTTAATTCCAAATACAAAGCCATTTTCTTTACTCGAGGATCTCTTAGTTGGTCATAAATACATTCTAAATTCTTAAGGCGCGCATTCCAAAAATCTATTTCTACTAAAGGTGTAGGATTAGCACCTCCTGCGAAGGCAGCAGTTGAAGATTGTTGTAAAATGTCTCCACAGAGTGATGCCCACTGTATAACTGCTGCTTCAATCGCGGTTTTTAATTGTAAATCTATTTCAGTGCCTCCAGAATCTTGAAACATCATTTCGGCGTCATAAATTCTTTCAGTACCAGCTGGCATCGGTAACAAGGTTTGGCTACGTAGAGCACCTTTTATCTGAGAAATATATATTTTTGGCTAAATACAGTTTACGTTTATTTTGAAATACTAACCTGATAAACATTATTCCTAAATGCATATACGTGTTTTAAAACATCATCTGCTACAACCTTGGGCCACCCTTGTTGATTAGCGGGATTTGTTAAAAGAGGCACGAACACCTCTTCGATTAAAACTGCTAATTCTTCAACTGGTTTTGGTGACATGTCACCAAACAATAATATTTCTCTAAAATTCTCCCAGGTTATAATTTCTTTCTGTTTACGTATAAAATAGGAAGATTTAGTTTTTAGATTATTTGGGAATTCAGTAACCGGTTGCAACTGACCTCCTGCATTTATGGTCATTACCAGCCTGGGTATGTTTGGATTGTTAAAGAAATTCATTATCAGTTTCTAGAACAAGAAAAACATGTCAGTTTGTCACAAAGTTGAATAAATAGTTGATTAGTTTCTAGGATTTTAAGTTTTGTAAACTTAAAGTCGCGAAGACCTGTGAATGGATTTCGATTTTAATAATATTTCCTAACTTTTTCTTCGGCCACATTGGTTTACGTACCTAGTAGAAAAAATGAGAGTGTTGTTGTTGTTATTGTTGGAGATTGCCAAATTTCTCATATCGATCAATAGAACCCACAAGTATTTCATGATAAGGGACACATTAGACTCTGTTGGCTATGTCAAGATGAAGTCAAAAATGTTGTGCTTCTAGTGTCGCTAGAAAACATTCCGATTTTGATAACAAAATGGTATTTATGTATTTAGACAGAGAAGCGAAATGGAAAATTAAAAAAATATTTAGTGAAAAATGAAATGAAAGTCAGTTTTGGCCATGTAAGAAACAATTCAGAATTTAGCAAGAGTACAATTGCTTTCATTTGAGTAATTCAAAGGAAGGCCATCTTAATTTGCATTTTCAAAACATCACTGTTGATATCTACATTACATATTATAATCTGCAACGGCCCTAACTTACGAAAGTACCTATTTACTCAATTTTAAATAGTTTGGTAAACGATGTACTAATTACTATTAAGACACACTTACATTATATTCATCGGTGGTAATCATTTTAGTCCACTTGTCCTGTTTTATTTTCATTGTTTTTATAAGATAATTTAACAGAAATTCTAATCGCATATCTACGTCTTCGTCTTTTTTCCTTTTGTCCCCCATTTTAATTTCTTATAAAGTGGCACTTGTCACGTTCCTTTTTGGCAGCTTTTAAAATGTTTATTTAATAACAATAGATACATAGCAACGAGGTCAAACATAACAACCTACGATACTTGATATCATAAGGTTAGGACCTCCTCGAGCAATCAACCTCCACAAAATGATACGACCGTTTAAGGATTAAACAAGGAAATATCCAGAACGACAATTACGACAGAGGTAGAGTTCCTCTGCACCTGTGAGCTCCAAAACTACCGTACGAAAGAAAAAATGTATCACGGTACCAAAAAGACTGTAAACAAGATCCGCCAAGACTAATTCTATAGTCCGGCTGTTCAAGATTTCCTGAAGGTTAGAGTTGCAGATATCTACTTTTTTAAAATGCAGCTTTGACAAAGTTTTTCCAATGTCTGCAATATTATTAACATTTGATTCTGGATTCCACTTTTTTGCTTTTGCTCATGTTTCTATAACTCAAGCCTAAAGAGCAGCGGTTAGCAGAGATCTCCAACTCGGGCAAGTCACCTAAACAATGAGTTTTTACTGCAGTAATCTTCCTATTTAAGGAATCTTCCCTTCAAGTCGTTTCACGTTTGAGATGTCAAAACTAACGTGTTTTCTATGTTGCTATTCTTATAAAAGACACAAGACATTTTCGATGTGTATGAGCCTCCTTTTGACATTATCAGGTCTCTTCTGGTATGGTAGAGATCTCCTCTTAGAACTCAAGACATAAACAGAGGGATGCCAAAGCTGAGGTCTATGATAATCATTGGTGACGCGAAATTTTTATGTAAAGTTACAAATGGCAGCCCAGCAGTGCGTGGTATTAAAGTGGGCGGAAGTGTTCTCAAGAAAACTCGCAAGTGCTATTGAGGGTGATAACTCCTTGTTGTTGTGGTGGAAGAGAGGTTTCTAATTTTTAGGGGTACTTTAACGATTGGTCTGTAAAAAATACTATTCCGGCATTTATCTTTATCACTAAGGGAAATCACGGAAAAATTTTAGTAAGAGCCGACAACAGTCCGAGATTGTACTTAAACCTCCCAGACCAATGCAAAATGCTCAGTTTAACTCAGTAATACAGTCTGGGAAAATAATTTGCAACAGTTCGTGGATCATCTTTGTTGTGACCCATAGGTGGGTTATTTTTATATGAAGAAGGTGTCGAGCAGAGTATTCGCCAATTTGGAAGTCACGTTTTTGGCTTGCTTTATGAATACGACAGGAAAAAGTTTCCTTTTGGGTTTTCTTCTGGGAAGTAAAAATGAAATTGCTGGAATCCTAATTACGTGCATTTTGGTTTTTCTACCACCCTGCTTACGTATCAATCCTTCATAAATTCCAGGAGGGTATCTACAAATGGAAGGAATCCTCGCCTGGTCACACATCTCCTTCGAAAGGTAAAAATGGAGCAGCAGGAGCATCTTGCAGATGGCCGTTTTTTTTTCTGTCGGAGTTTGAAAAATGAATATAACGGCACAGTAGTGAAAATGATAATCGATAATCGGTCATGGGTCGGAAGAAGGTTTTTTACTACGTGTGTAATATCGTCTGTTAATGGTAGTTTCGAATGCTACATCAGAGTTTGACATACTCAGCTTCACTTTGTTGTGGAATTTCCCTCCACCCATAGTTTCAGGTGAACGTATATTTAATCCAATCTAGCCGGTTTAGTGTAATTCCTGTGACAAAATGATACGACATGATTTTTTGTGGGTTGGGTCTAATTGTCCACTTTTAGAATCATACCTTCAATCGTGTTAGACTAGACTAGAAAAGATTTGCTTGAAATCTTAAAACTGGAACGCTTCAGAAATAAGAGATCCCTCATTGGCATATATAGATATTTCTTGAAGGAATAATCTGAGAATGATTGTCTTAATTAGAGTAGAAGAAATGGATATTGTGTGTCATTTATTATTAACCATGCCAAGTGAATATGACGCGGTTGTTATTGCACTAGAAACATTGTCTGAAGATAAATTAAAAGTTGATTTTGTCAAAGATCATCTACTTGACGAAGAAAGAAAGCGAAATGCTGTTGATTCTTGTGACGTTATTGACAATAATTCACATTCATTGCTCGCACGTGCTTCTGGCGGCAGAAGATTTTCTACCTTGTCAAATCAAGGCAATAACCTGCCTTCAAATAACCTTTTCCGAAATAAAAACAAAAACTTTAACAAAAATGATAAAAATAATCAAAAGTCTGTTATTGTCTGCGATTTTTGTCATAAACCAAATCATAAATAGTCCAGTTGTTTTAAATTTAAGAAAACAAAAAAGAACAATCTTCAAAAAGGTGTGAATGTAGCTGACACAACATTGAATGATAGTAATCCTGGTGAGTTCAGCTTGCTAGCAGATCCTGCATCAACATCTCTTCCAAAAGGCAATGAGTTTGTTATTAATTGCTATTTGGACTCAGGGGCTACAGAAATCATGGTTAATAGCGTATTTCTAAATAAAATGGCAAACGTAAAACAGTTAGCTAGCCCAATAAGAGTTAAAACTGCTAAAGCAAATGAGATTTTACATGCTACTCACACCGGCGATATCAAATTAGTGTACATTGAAGATTCAATTAGGAATACTATTTCTTTCACAGATATACTGGTTGTACCTGAATTTTATAACCTAATTTCAGTTCGCGTTTGGACCAAAAGGGCGTAAAGTTTATATTTTTCAATGGTGTAGCCTCAGCTTATTTACAAGAGAGACTTCTGTTTAAAGCAGTAGCATCACATAAAATGTATGAAGTTCAATTTGAATTTAATCAAGAAATTGCCAATGTCGCGAAGGATGACGACATTTATCTGTGGCATAAACGTTTAGGCCATATTGGTGCGCGCAGTTTGAAAGCTCTGCCGGACTTGGTTGATGGCATTGCAATAGATAAGAAGAAATTGGATTCACCTTTAAATTGTCATTATTGCATTGAAGGGAAGCAAACTCGTTTACCTCATGTAAAACCTAGAGTTCATGCAACTCGAGCACTGCAATTACTTCATTCTGACGTTATGGGGCCAATTTCTCCTACATCTTACGATTCAAAGCGCTATGTTGTAACTTTCATTGACGATTGAAGCCATTTTACTGCTGCTTACATAATGAAATACAAATCAGAAACTCTTCTTAATTTTAAGGCATTTGAAGCTATGGCTACAGCACATTTTGGAACCAAGATTAGTCGCTTGCGTTGTGACCAGGGTCGCGAATACGTTTCAAAGGACTTTGTTGCTTATTGCTCAAGCATTGGCTGTCAGATTGAGCACACCATGAGATACACGGCTTCCCAAAATGGCGTTGCAGAGCATATAAACTACACTATATTTTGTAAGGTACGCTGTATGATTTTAAATGCTAATATTAGTAAAACGCTTTGGTCAGAGGCAGTGATGGCCGCTGTTTATATAATTAACCGCTCGCCCACTGTTGCGTTAGACAAGAAAACTCCAGCGGAAATGTGGTTTGATGTTAAACCCAACGTGCAAAAATTAAAAGTGTTTGGCTGCTCTGCATACCTACGTATTCCAAAAGAAATATTAAAAAGTAAGCTGGATAGTAGATCAAAGAAATGCTACATGATGGGCCATTGTCCTAATGGATATCGTCTATGGGATCCTGAGAACGATAAAATTATTAAAGGATTTGACGTAAAAGTTTGTGAAAACGAATTTTTTGAATCCCATAAGTCTGATGAGCCTAATTTGAAAAAGAAATGTTGTTGTTCAGGCGGAGAGAATTTATGTGATAAAAATTTGACTGGCCCCGTTGTCCCAACTGTTCCCGAATCTATTGATCCATTTTTAATAAGTAATGATCCTGTGAATGAAGAAGACTCGGTTGAAGAATTGCCCGTTTGCCGGTCTACTCGTGAACGAAGAAAACCACGTTAATTAGAAGATTACTCGGCCTTTACTTGTGCAGAATCATTTGTGGAAAATTGTCCGCAGAACTATTCGGATCTAAAAGGAAGACCAGATGAATCAGAATAGGTCGAGGCTGTCAATGAGGAATTAAATTTACTTTTAAAAACCAACACTTGGGATGAAGTTGAACTACCTCCAGGGCGGAAGGCAATCGGCTGTCGCTGGGTGTTCAGAATTAAAAAGGATGAAGATGGGAATATCACAAAATATAAAGCTAGATTAGTTATCAAAGGTTGTTGCTCATTACACTACAATAAGAATATTGTTATCTGTTATAAACCATAAAGATCTTCATGCCTTTCAGATGGATGTCAGTAATGCTTTTTTACACGGAAATTTGCAGGAGCAAGTTTATATGCAGTATCCTCCAGGGTTTGAAACTAATGAGCAAAACCATGTTTTAAAATTAAACAAAACCTTGTATGGCTTAAAACAAACTCCCAAGGCTTGGAATGAAAAAATTGACAATTTTCTAAAATCTCTAGGATTTATTCCATGTCAGAGTGATAAGTGTTTGTACTGTTTTATTAGTGATAGCAAAACTATCACGTATATCTTATTATATGTTGATGATTTAATCCTTGCAGGAAGCGACTTGAATGTTTTAAACAAAACAAAAACAGCACTAAAACATGCATTTAATATGAAGGATCTTGGTGATTTACACTGCTTCCTTGGAATAAAAATTCAAAGAGGTTCAGAAGGCATGATTCTTTCTCAGAGAACCTATATTGAAAAATTGCTTCAATGCTTTGGTATGCAGCACTGTTCACCATCAGAAACACCAATGGAGGTTAAACCACCTGACAGAGACGTAACACTGTCTACCATTATTAAGGATAAACCGTCCCGTGAACTGATTGGGTGTCTTATGCACTTAATGTTGGCTACGCGTCCAGATATATGCTATGCAGTAGCATACCACAGTCATTTTCAAAGTGATGCAAATGAAACTGACTGGAAGTCTCTGAAACGTATTCTAAAATATCTTCAGGGTACTAAAGACCGTGTTTTGATCTATGCTAAAGATTGTACAACTGATATATCAGCTTCTGCTGATGCTGATTGGGGAAATTCAGTCGACAGAAAATCCACGTCTGGTTTTGTTGTAAAAATATTTGACGCTACTGTGACATGGGGTTCGAGAAAGCAACGCATCACTGCATTATCATCAACTGAGGCAGAATTTGTTGCTCTTGCGACTGCTTCCTGTGAAGTCATGTGGTTGAAAACTCTACTTGACGAAATGAAAATTGATTCTCAAATTCCTAACATCTACGAAGATAACCAGTCATGCATACGCAGTGTATCAGCATGGAATTCTAAAAAATTAAAGCATATCGACATAAAATATAATTTTGAGATCAAATTGCCGACATTATGACGAAAAGTCTAAGTATTGAAAAACTTTGTAAATTTAAAAATCTATTATGTATTCTATCTTTATAAGAATGTAAAATTGATAAAATTGAGGCGGAGTGACAAAGAATGACAATTTTCTCCCGCCATCTATACTTTTTGTAACTAACTAAAGCAGACACATAACGTCATGTTGTTTATGTCGATTTCTTAATGTTATTTTGTACTTTTATTTTGAATACACATTCTTCATCAGAAAGTGTTTACTTAATTATTAATCGCCCTTTTTCAGATTAGAAGCACAAAGAGCCTATGCGATCATCTGATCATGCTACTAAAATGTAAGTTAGTTAACAATTTTGTTTTTCTATTGGAGAGTTCTGTAGATATTTATGCATAAAACACAAACGTTTCTTCTCCCACAGGACACATAACGTATTTCTAGGCCAATTTCCAAAACGCTTGATATCTTTAAGTTATCAACTAAAGGATGAGTAATGAAATGATGATGGTGATGATGTCATTGTTGTTTTTTTTCGAATGTGATAGATGTATAAGTGGGAATGGTTGCGCAATAGAAGCAGAGGCTCGAGGATTTAAGGAGGCGTTGTTGTTTGGTTTTGAGTTACAATTAGTATTTTGTAAAAGAAGATTATTCAGAATATGTACTATAATAGCATAAATACTAAAGTAGAAACCGTATAGAATGTTTTATTTTGATACCACGCATTATTTTGGAGATTTTAAAAGAAGTCAAATTGATATGCAGAGTTTCTGTCTAGAGCATTGTTGAGTCCTATTACATTACTATATTGTTGGTCTTTCTATTAGGTTAGTTTTCTTATTAGTGTATGTTTCAAATTATTCTGCTAATCCTTTCTTATTTTTTTTTTAAATCACAAATCCAACATTGTTGTTTTACTTACAATTAGTATGTACTTGACTACTACAGACTTTACAAAAGAAAACTTAACTTTGCGTGTTTCACTTTACCATATAGAATATTCTAATTAATTCCAACTATGTAATTTTGAGTATACAAGCATACCGAACAAACAGTATTGTTCCTACTATGCTATGAATTGTAAGCAATTTATGTCTATGACGTGACGTAATACAATTGCTTAAAGACATGTATTGTCAGACAAAATACACGCAGTTCCTGGTGTACGTATGCCGTATGTATAATATGTAGAAATATGAATAGCAACTATAAACAATCAAAATGCAAAAGGTTAAGCTTGAAACACATTTTAGTCCAGGGTTTGACGTAGAAACTAATAATAGAATTTCATCAGTTATCTAACAGTACTTGTTGAGTGCTTCTAACTTTTTTTGTCAAAGTAAACGTATTCAAAGGAGGAAAATCCTGCTAGTATAAAGTAAACTAGTAAAGTATAGTGTTTTTATTGCAGATGTATTTATTGTTGTCTTAGAATTTCTAGATTGTTAACTTTTAGTAGTAGGGATCCTACTTAATAATATTTTAATAGCCCAAATTAAAAAGGACGGCAAATTAGGGTATCATAGTAAAAGTTAAGCTAGGGCCTAGCGTAATTAATTAAAAACACTGTTAGTGGGTGTTATTATGAAACTTTAATTAATATTGTATAGCATGATGGCCTTTTATTTGCCACCTCATTCCTGGTTTCGTTTAGAAATTTCATAAACTGAAGGGACAAAACCTCGAATTGCTTTACATGTTATAGAAAACTCGACATTGTACTGTTACAAGATATTATAAAACAAAATCTAACCACTCAATGATTATTACAAGCTTCTATATTAAACACCAATCTAATTATTCGTATAAAAACCACCACTTTACTTTACAATAAACGAAGTGAAATCATTTTATAGTATGTCTGGTAATAATACCGACAACAACGCTTAGCGAAAAATTCTTGGAATTAAATTACAACGATTCACTGAAAAGAGTTACATAAGTTAAAAAATATGCAGTGTGATGAAATTACATTTTTTACATTTGCTGCATAAAAATCGAGAAATAAACACTTAGCTTCTTCAGTACGTCCAGATTTGTCATAAAGTATATTTTTTGATCCGATTATAAAGATACTTACCTTCCTTATAACACCTCACCTACAACTATATGCTTGACGCACAGTGGTCAGAGAGTACTCACGCCGATTTTTCATAAATAAGTTGACTTTCGCAGACTTCAGAAAGTAGAGTGCACAGTGTATGTGTAATACAGCAAAAAAATGAGGCTCTTGTGTTTTAACTTACTTTATGATAATGAAACCTTTTTTTTTCTTATGAAATGAAGCTCTTTGTAAAGAAAGAAATCTTCATCGGAAGTGCTGATTCCAAAGAATGACAATAGGTGGCGTGTGTATAGCTCTTCCAAAATTAAATACCCTAAACAAAAACTCACAAATAACTGTCGCCAAAAATCAATAAACAGTTTCATTTAGTTAAGCAAACTGTGTACATTGATTTGACTTAGATAACTTGATAATAATGTCAAAAGCTTTTGAAGTGTTCAAAAGTCTCCAAGTGTTTCGATTGAAAGCTAAGAGAGAAAAGTGCTTCTTTGCGCGCGCTAGCGTTGATTTTCTCAGTCATGTGATTACGCCTAGTCATATCCAGGTAAAAGAAAAGTTACCGCAATTCGTGACATGATAATTCCAAACAACATGAGATACCTAAAGACTTTTATTAAAACTTGCTCATGGTTTCGAAGATTTTTTTCTAAACTTTTCTGAAGTAGCTAGGCCACTATCCAGCTTATTTAAGAAAAACGCAAACTGAAAATGGACAGAAAGTCGAGTTACTAAAGCTTTTAATCAACCGAGAAATTCCCTATCTTCAATAAACAAACGAGCCGTTATATTTCAAGATCCAAACAGATGTCAATGTTGATACTTTGGGAGCCGACTCCAGAAGGAAAAGTAGAAAGAAAAACTTACTAATTATACAAACTGTTTCATGACACCAACAAGAAGATTAAGCTGTTGTGTGGGCCTGTAAGTTTCGTGGCTATATCAAGCGTAATGAGATAGAAGACTCTGAGCGCCAGGCATTACGTTGATTGGCAGATGGGTACTTGCTCTACAGTCTTATAATACTACGTAAAGATTAGCTGTGTTAGGAAAGTCTGATCTTATCGAAGGCACATATATACTTTTGTTAGTTTTTCTATAATGAGATGATGAGATTTTTGTCGTTGGTATCCAATATTTAAGCCTAAGTGCCTCATCATACTTAGAAACGGTATAAATAAGGTCCTCATTTTTAAAATTCAAAAGTATACCATCAACCAATCAGAATGCAGAATTACAATGACATTGTATTGCACTGTCAATCAATATCAAGTATTAACTAATGAAATTTCGTTGGCACGCTGATCTGTAGTTTGATTGGTCATTGGCATGTTCAAAATTTTAAACTTTTGTATTTATTTTGTATTTTATAACATCCTAAACTTGCAAAAGTATCCAAAAGACCCAATTGTGAAATTTACTCATTACTTCATCGTGGACATAAAGGGATTCAAGAGAAGCAACTTGAAGATACAGATGAATAATGGTATCTCGTGCCGCTCTTAACCAGGAGATGAGATAGAAGATTATGCACACCTAATCATTCCAAAAGAAAAACGACAGAAAATCTTTTATGCGAGAAAACATAATAAAACCTGTAACAGATTGCTTAGAATGCCAAAAATCGAAGCTCGATACTCTAAAACTAGTAGTATTGTTAAGAACTTTGCTTTTTTAGCTTCTACGTGGAACTCCAACAGGATACAATTAAACCTTTATTATGATTTCCGATAGGAGAAAGATCTCGGATGCATTATGCATCTTCCTGCTTCTGGATAAAACAATCCCTTGTATCATTCAGGAACAAATGTGGTGGAAAAAAATTGAGACTTTAAAGTTTACTTTTCTAAATTTACTCAAGATTGACATGATGATTAGATGTCTAAATTGCCTGCAAGAGAATTTTCAATTAATTCTACTCCTACTCTTGCAACGAGTTTTTCTTCGGCATATATCATTTGTAATAGAGAATTACGTATCATGGGTAATGTACGAGGTCTGTTCAAAAAGTATCGCGATTTTTGTGTTTTTTCAAAAATTATTTATTTATTCATGAATATCTATTTTGTCCCCTTCAAAGTAATCCCCATCAGATATTATACACTTGTGCCAACGTTTTTTCCGATCCTCGAAGCACTTCAAAAAATCATTTTTTGTGATCTTGTTCAGCTCCTCCTTCGATGCCGTCTTTATCTCCTCAATCGTAGCGTAGCGTCGTCCTTTCATGGGCCTCTTCAGTTTCGGGAACAAGAAAAAGTCACAGGGGGCCAGGTCTGGGAAATACGGTGGCTGCGGCATCATTAGTGTGTTGTTTTTGGCCAAAAATTCGCGCACAAGCAACGATGTGTGAGCAGGGGCGTTATCATGGTGCAAAAGCCAATTTTTGTTCTTCCACAAATCCGGACGTTTCTGTGGCAAGAACTCATGATGCACCACGCCCCTGCAATCGAAGAAAACTGTAAGCAAAACCTTCACATTAGACCGAACTTGGCGCGCTTTTTTCGGTCTTGGCTCGTGCGGCAAATTTGGGTCGTCGCGGACAGAGTCCAACAGCTCCTTAGCAATGTTAATGCGATGCTGTTTTTGGTCGAAATTGAGCAATTTTGGTACGAATTTCGCGGCGACCCGTCTCATGCCCAAATCATTGGTAAAAATCGAATGGCACGAGCCAATCGATATGTTTGGGTCCTCAGCAACTTCTCTAACGGCGATTCGACGATTGGCCAATACTATTTTCTTCACTTCATCAATGTTTTCGTCTGTTGTGAGACGTGCTCGGGCGTCCGGCACGGTCTTCGTCGTTCACATCTTTTCGGCCCTCTGAGAACATTTTGTACCACCGATAAACGTTGCTTCGGTCCAAGGTAGCTTCACCATATGCCACAGTCAACATTCGGAATGCGTCCGCGCACTTAATTTTGTTTTTCACACAAAATTTGATACAGATTCTTTGATCCATTTTTTAGAATAGGCAAAAATCGAAGACGAGCCAAAACACGTCCAAGCAAAACAGCTGTCAAAAATTAACTAAACATTCAAAATGGCCGAACTTGTCGGCATAAGTGAGGGACATGAGTACCAACATAACGCCACAAAAAAATCGAAAATCGAATATACGTCCAAAATGAAAACTTCATTTGAAATATAACCCCATACGTACTGTCAGTACCGCACACTGAAGTTGGTTCGAGAGGTAAATGAAAAGCAACAAGATCTACGAATGAAATATCAAGATAAAAGCCGAAAAAGTGAAAGACAGACAGCTAAGTTCTTCCCTAGAAAAGGTGGTCTTCTATGAGGTGTTTTGAAGATGAATGCAAATATTTGACAGACGCATTCCTTGACAAAGATTAAGCCTTTCTATTCTATTTCTAGTCTTCTACCAGATAGTCTCTCCTAATAATCCTCTAATCCCATTAGGTACTTACCGTGTTTCAGGTTTGACTGAGTATAGACGAGCCCACAGTGATCTTATTCCTGTGTCAATGAGACCGCTTCGAAAACGAAGGCATCCACCAAAAAGAGCCCTTCTTCGTGATCCTGGAATCGAGTCGTGCAACTCTGTCATTTCCAAAAGGGAAATTATAACATCTATACTACTAACCGCTTGACTCACAATAGTTAGAGGGTATTCATGCTGCTTTTCATGAATAAGATAACCTCCATAGACGTCAGAAAATGGTGTGCATAGTGTATGTAGAATAAAGCAATGTTTTAAGTTACTTTATTATAATGCAACCTTTCTTTTCGAATGTTAGATTGTATCGTCTTGTTTTAAATAATAACAATAATAAACAGAATATAATACATAAAATGTTTTATTGAAGATTTACCCAAGAACGAAGTTCAGCGTAGCTGTTCTTCCATAATTCCTAACTCCGAAGAAAATGTTACTTTTTTCAGATTTTGTGCTATATAAATAGAATAACAGGCAATTCACCCTAACCTAGGTTTTCTTCTGAGAATAAGCCTTCAGAGAGAATTATTTACAAGATACCATAGAAAACACTACATCTATGTATCATCAGAAATTAAGATCGCTTTACCATATGATTATGTAAAGAAGCTTTGATGCAGCTTTTTTTTTTTCTTTTTTGACAATTAACAAATATTCGGATCGTAAATTTTTTTAGAAAAAGATTATATTTACAGTTTCAAAGAAAATTTAAATCTTTGAAGAACAAAAACAAAATTAGAGAGAGTTCATCTTAAGAAATTTTTAATGTTTTTTATGGTTATCCATGTGCAGGATATTAAGGTGATAATGCCACATACAACAGATTAGTTAAGGTGGGTAATACAATTTTAAATTCCTTATTCTTGTTACATTTGTTCACGAGAAACTTTAAAATATACAGGTTCTAAAAAATTATTCAAAATTGATAGAGAATTATTGAAAATAAAATCCTTTATTAAAATATAATCTACAAATAAAATTAAACTTACATAAAACAATAATTATAATATACTATATATCAAACAGTAAACAGTTAGGTGTAAAAGTAAATAGGATATTTCAATAAAATGTATAGCAATATACTAAATCTGTAATAATAAAGCCACCCCAGCTAAGGTCCACTTAGCTGCTTTCTCTTTCGTTTTCAGGTTAAAAGTCCACACAAATGTCGGTCCTCTCATTCTTGTCTTATAAACAGGACAATCATACATGTTTCTCAAATCCTGTTTGTCTTGCGTGATGGCCTTTATGAATATGACGGGGACTACCGGGAACAGTTCCTTCAATTTGGAATCACCTATACTTCCAGTTTGTATATCCCATCGCGCCCCTTCCATGAACAATCCGTGCACGTAAGCTCCTTCCCTTGGGGCTGCGGTAAAGTCTTCCCTGTTCTTTTTAGTAACATCCGTCAGTAAGCACATTTTGTCTAAGGGCCATTCATTTTTACGAGCGGTTTGTTGCATGATAGCAGTTAGAAAAGACTGGGGATTGAAAAATCCTCCTAACCAAACCGAAGCTGGCATTTGAAAATCTCCAACCCAACCTTCTAGCTCTTTAATGCGTAAACTTAAATCTGCACACCACTGACCTAAAGGCAGCAAACTGGCGTAAGCTTTAACCGTCCACGTTTCTGGAACATGATCCATAAATAAAGCCTCTTCTAATTCTTCCATATCAGATGTAATCGTTAATTCACCTTTTAACCCTAAATCAAGTTCTAACAGAGAGCGTCTCATTTCTCGAGTTAGTATATTCATACGCTCACATTCCTGAAATGCCACTATTATAAAAGGGGTACGATCTTCTACTTTTGCCATCATTTCAGCAATATGAAATTCTTCCGGAAGTTTGTCGACAATATCATCGATTATTGAGCGAACTTTGTCTTCCCTAGAGGTACCACCACCTGCGGCAGCTCCGGTATCACGTGGTTGTAATTCAAATATCGTTTTAAATAATATTTCAGAAGTATTCGTTAAAAATCCTATTTCTGCATTTGGATGAAGACCATACAAATAAGGAGATTCTGGTGGAAGTCGATCGTCTATATAACGGTGATATCCAGCATAGTCTGTGTTTGGTGGAGCTACAAAACCAGTAGCATATTGCAATTCACCATCTATTAACTCCGACTGCATATATTCATTCAGATAGGTTCTGCAAAGTCGGCGATCCCAATCATCGGTTATATGACCTCCATACATTATTTCTCCAAAAAGATATCGTAAATCGTCCCATGGAATTTTATTGTTACCTTCTAGGTAGTTATACAGTACATTCACACTTATAGTTAGATCTCCCACGTTAAAAGGGTAATTACGATTCCAACCCTGAGGACCAAATTTGCGTCTTTCAGCGACAACTGCGTGAAAATAACACAAAGCAAATAGGATTGCTTTGAACTCAGCTTCTTTGGTGCACATTTCTAATGTTTCTTGATTAAAATTATCTAATGCTTTATGTAAATTAGCAAACATTCCTGTTGGTGGTTCATTGGTAATTTTAATTGACGATTCTAAAATACCTTGAGGTATAACACATTCATGAGGATCTCCAGATGGTTCCGCACTTAAATATAAACGATAGTATTCATCGGAACTTTCTATATATTGCTCCATTTTCTTCTCCAAACTGGGCAACCATCTAGCAACTAAATGAATATTTTGCAAAATCACCCAGTCTCCTCTTTCTGCCGCAATATCCATTGCATTCTCCGCAACAGCTTCTTGGCCTTGACCCAGTGAAACGCTATGGAAATTTCCTTTATCAAATGTAAATCCTAACTGTTTTCCTAGTGCTTCGACATCTTTGAGTGGGTTCACTCCTGGAGAAAGTATAAAAAAGGTTGGGGTTGCATTACTAGTTTCTTCATAAGATTTCGCAAATGCTACCGTTCTTGCCGTTACAAATTTAGAGCCCAGTTTTTCTTCAATAAATCCTCTAACTGCATACGTCATGCGATCAGGTCTTAAAGCTCGCATCATACATAGCTTCTGCAAAGAACTTTTATTTTTCCATTCACCAGGAAACTTTTCTTTTTCTGGACACTCACTTTCAACAAACTTCTTCCATCTATTGGCAGATCCTTCTATATCCTTATCCAAATTCTTAAAATTGTCCATGTTAGCTAAAGCTTTTATGCCACCCCATGATAGATTAGACAGAAATTCCAAAGAAGACGTTACATGAGCTAGCGCAGGAAAACGTAGCAAAAAATCTAATTCATCTGCCTTTATTTCGTCATCACGTAGTAAAATTTGAAAAGTCATTTGCGCCATAAAAATTAACTTGTCGCATTCAAATAATCCTCTGCTGGTATACATATAAACCATAAATGTTATGCTGTCTAGTAGATTTACAACCCTTTCCTTTAGTTTTTCCGAAAACTCTGCTCTTGCTAGAGCATTTAAGAAAACTACAGTAAACGCTTTTAGTGAAAATTGGTAAATAGCATTAATTCTGTTCAAATCGTTCAAAATAAAATATAAAAGAGATCCACGAATTGCAGCTGGTCTGTACTGTTCTCTGGCTTCGTCAATCCTAACAGAGGTTGCTTTTGCTTCTATCACTTTCAGTCCAATATCTGCTGCAGTTTTCTTTGTTTTTTCTAGATTTTCTACTAATGCCACATCGCCTAAAATGTTTCCAGTAGCCGAAGATAATCTTTCCAGAAGATTGTCTTCGCAGGTTTTTAACGTAATTTTAAAATCATTTTGCTGTTTTGTTAAACTTGATTTTAGATGTTCCAAATCTGGACGTTCCGCTTTTACTACCTCCGCTAAAAGTTGTTCTTCTAAACCATCTCTAGTAACAGTAAAATTAATTAAAGTAGTTTGAGCTTGTATTTCAGGTTTATAATGCGGATTTGCCAACTTAGTGTGTAGAATCAATCTAAATTTAGGGTCATAATCAACGTCTTTGTCTCCTATTTTTATTGCTTTACCCTTCTTGATCAAGACTCGACCTAATATTGGATCTAGAACGGCATCTACTGTCTCACCAATGTTCTCTAACAGAATAACTTTTCCACTGGAAATACAATTTTCTATAGTATCTAAATAATTTTTCATAGAAAGGCGAATCACAGTCAGTTCAGACCCGTATTTATTTTTGATCCATTTTATTCCTTGCAACTGGGGATCTATCATTAGAGGCCACCTTGCAGAGTTTGTTAATATAGTCGCGTTTTCAGAAGACATCCTATCAGTTGGCAAACCTTCGTTATTCCATTTTGCAATTTGGGCGTCGTCTGTTAATAAGGAAAGGGGATCCAAACCTTCCGTCATAGGTATTGGAACTTCCAGCGTGTTCAGAAAAGGTAACCAATAGCGTTCCATCATTTCTATTCTGTACCTTCTAGTAAAACATCCCACATACGATATGAAAGCAGTTACCAGAAGTACGTCGCCAGGCATAGTAACTCCTGCTTGCTTGTAATTTTCCACTGATTGCCTCCAACGAACATTTTCAGAAGCTAACCCATTAACGAGTCTATGAGCTAAGTCTATCATCAAAGCTGTAGCATCTGCTTCTGCTTGACATTTTAATTTAGCTTCGGTAGCTTCTTCAAAATCAGCTTTTAATACACCTAACTGTTGTTCTAAAACATTCAATTTCTGTTTAAGTTCTTGCAATTTTGCTCGTGCATCAGCGAGTTCTTGATTTGCTTTTTGAAGAGCTTTTCTCTTAGGCTCAACAACTACAAATACTTCATAAAATCTTAAAATGTTTATTACCCAAGCGCATAATCCTGCAGCAGCTATAGATTTACCTAATATAATTTCAGGAATAAATTCTGGGTCTTTCAGATATTCTAGTGTGGCCTTGACTACTTCTGGCAGCATGTTTTCTTTATCATAGTGAACTAAATTAAACAGAAACTCATCAGCTTTGCCCATCATTATTTTGCAAGCTTTCCAACTTCTATCTTTAGGAATCTTTCCCTTTGGAGAAAACAAGACAAGCACAGCAGCAGCAACGTTAGCAACAGCTGGAGGAGGCGTGCCAAAAGATTTCAGCTCTGTAAGATTGCCCTTATTTAGAGTATTTAAAGCTTCTTGCGCAGCAAGCAATGCTGGTTCCGCCTTAGCCAAATCTTCTGCACAGATTTTTGCTTTAACCATTACATCTTCTTCTATTCCTCTAACTTTCTCTTCTTCTATTGTTGCAATGTCTTTTTCAGCTTCTACTTTCTCATTCTCCGCTCCGAGAACTACAATAAGTTTATCAGCAGCAGCGTTTTTTTCTGCAAGTACTATTTCTTGTTGTGCTAGAATCTCTTGCAAACCATCAACTTCCTTAGCTGTAGAAGCCAATTTCAACAAGCCATTCTCCAATCTTATTATGCTATATTCCAGGAAACTAAGTTTTTCATTTAATAATTTCGAATACAACGCGATCTGTTCTAGAAATGTTTTTGGGGTCGTGTAGTTGTATCGTTTTTCATTTTGCAAATAGATTGCAGACATATTGTTAACTACAGAATGTACATGTGACATAAACAATGACACTGATGTGACAAGATTACTAGGGAGAACTTCTATTTCGTTCAAAAAGCTTTCTGAAACTGATTCCAAAGCTTCTTTAGGCCACTCATGAAACCAATCAATAGCAGTACAATTTACAAGTGCTGGAAACTTTCTTCCTCTAATTCTCAAGGTAGAGCCAACCGGTGAGAAACATAGCACCACTTTCAATAATTTTCTACACCTCTCGATATAAAATTTCCAGCAGTTTTCTCTTGTATCTTCAATACCAGCTGATTTGACTTCTGCTCTTGTTACGTTTAATATATTTTCTATGTCTTCATCCGCTAGTAAACCTGGTATTTCGCCAGATGCAAGCATGTCATTAATAGCGACCAACCATGACTCTTCAGCAACTTGTGCATCGGTCATTAAAAATACAGTACTAACACTCTTTAGACCAGCTTTGACATACAGAGTAGCTATATCTGCCTTTAGATCGTTCATATTGTAACCTTTCTTTAGTTGTACTTGAAATACTTCTAGTGAAGAAATAAATGCTGCGAGCCGAGTTAGACTTTGCTTTCCAGAACCACCAACACCAACTAGTAATGCATTTCCTCTGGGAGCTTCCATTATTCGATTTATACGACAAATGTGATTCATGGCATCTTCAAAAAGTACTAAGTTCATTGCAGCCACTAAATCATTATACCCCGATAAAGCTTCTTCTAACAGTCTATTTAACACAGAATACTCTCTAATTTGAAAATATTTGGGATCACCCATACCTTCAGCAAAATGACAGAATATTAACGGCTTTTCCATAACGTCTGATTCATCCAATTCTTCAAATCCCTTCTTTATAACTTCTATCATCAGTTTATTAAAGTTATCATTATCCCTGCGATCGACTAGTTTATCCCCATACACTCGGTAGGACTCATGCATCCACAAACGGATGAGATTGGACTGATTAGTTATTGCATCTCCTGTGGCAAAAAGCATTCCCTGGAAAAGGTTAGACAAATCTCGAAGATTAAACACATAGTGGAATTTTATTGCAGTAGGTAGAAATGTCTGCGATATCTTAGTATGAAGGGTCAAAGCAGCATTAACAATGGGGCCGACCCATCTATATAGAGAATAAGGAAATCTGTTTGCAGAATTAGTTATATGTTGAGTAAAGATAGAAGAATATATGTGATATAATGCATCCTGAGTAGGAAAGCTGATAGCAAACACACAAAAATGTCTTTGCAAACGAGGATTAATAGTAAAAGAACCTGCAGTAGGATTCATACAGGAAATGAATTGCACGTTATGAATGTCTTTGAGTGTTAATTTCTGACGATCATACCAATGTTGATAATCCATCCATTGACGAATTAATGTATGAGGTTGCACAGTGAAATATTTATCCACCTCTGGCATGTTCATATCGTCTATAAAATAAATCATTGTTTTGCTACCAGGAGGCCCATATACTCTGCCAGCCTTCTTTTCCAGTGGCCCTTCCAAAATATTCTGCAGCATCTCAGATGTAGTATAGAAATTAAATGGTACGTTAGTCACAGCATAATTTTCGCTTAAAGACACCAATTTATCTTGAACAATAACTGTTTTACCACTTCCAGCATTACCCACTAGCATAACAGGATGCTTATTTGCAACAAGCAAATCCATAAAGTATCTTACTCTGACAGTTTCAGCAGTATTCACAAGCGTTGCCTGAAGAGGAATTTCTGGGTCCAGCTCAAAACTGGGAATTAATTCGGTCCATGGTAGGAATCTTTTTGCTTCATGTTCAATGTAATAATGGAAAACACTACCTCCAAGAGGAAATTTTACTGTTTTAAACTCATTAGTAAACCACTTACTAAATTCATTACGCCAATCAATCATCTGATCTTGAAATAATGCCGATCCAAAAGCCCAAATAAGAGAAAATACAAAATAGATTTCATACCAGTCTTTTGGGCAATCCGGTGGAACATTCTGTACTGTTAGGAAACTGTCTAATAGGAAGCATAACATTTGTAAATGAGCTATTTCGGGAATAGGTGTAATTTTCTTCAGTTTATGTTTTATCATTTCTAAGCATGGAGGAATATACTTATCAAACAGTACTATTAAAATGGCTTTCTCATTTTGATTTGTTCTGGTATCAATCCACGAAGCAATATATGGGTTCCAACCTAAATCTGCCGGATTTATGTACAAAATACCTGCTCTGGATACAGTGGCTGGAGTAGCTGTTCTTAAGTTGGCTATTTCGAATAGTAGCCTCATATGTGTTGTTAAAGCGATACGCTCATTACTAGCTAGGGTAAGTACCTTGTTGTCGTCCATCAGCGTGTTCAATGATTCGATCCACATAGGATCAATGTCTCCGTCCAAAACAATCCATTTTGGACCATCTCCAGTTAGATTTGCTTGATCGCGCATTATTACAGAAAATAGACCGTCTTTCCATTCCCGAGTAGCAGGATTAATAATACCAAACAGTTCATCATTAGTTACAGCTTTTGGGTTCAAGTCATTGTAAACAGGTCTGCGTTTTTGATTGTGATACGTTTTGTTTAAGGTTTTCCAAACGCAAGTTTTTCCCGTTCCAGCAAAACCAAGCACAAATACAGAATGTCTTACTGCAAATAACTCCTCTAATTGTACAACTTTTAAAACAAAACCCTCTTCTGGTTGCAGCTTTAAATCAACAGCTGACTTCTTTACCATCCTTTCAAATTCAGGTACCCGCTTTCTAGGCACATCAAGTGCAGGAAACAAATCGCCAATTAAACCCATAAATACAGGAACATCGTCGGTTATAATTTTTGGTATATTAAAATCTCGTAGAGCTCGCATCAGAACTTGATCTTCTGGACGCTGTCTGTCACCTCTTCTAAGTGCTCCTGCTACCACTAATACAGATTTGATAGCTCTTAAACCCCAATCATAATGATCTTGTTTACTTAATAATTCTTTACATAAAGTGTACAAAGTAATAAATTTTCTTGCTAATAATCTGGCTTCTTGAAAGCCTTCAGCTACCAACATAATTTCACAAATCAATGCAAAATCAGGAACAACCATAGCACACGGACGAAACAGTGCTTTTAAATTTTCAGGGAGTTCGGTTCTTCCCGCATATCCAGGATTCATCGTAATAAATATTCCAATCTAGAAAGAAAAGTTTCTTTTAAGAATAAGTTTTGCTAACTATAATTGGTTCTGCTTACCGTTGAAAATAGTGCTATATCTTCGCCAAGAAAACTAAACTTAACCTTTTTGCTCTTTATAGCGTCTTGAATAGTTTTGACTTGAACTGCAACCACAGATAGTACCTCTACTGATATGCGATTGAATTCATCAAAACATCCCCAAGTTCCAGTTTGAGCCAGTCCTTTATAGATATTTCCAACTGATTTGTAGTCCATTTGTTCTGAGCAATTGAAGACGTATACCATAACACCTAAACCTTTGCCCAGATCTTTGGTTGTTTCAGTTTTTCCTGTGCCAGCTGGACCTGCTGGAGCCCCTCCCATTATAAGATGTAAACTCTGAGTTAAAGTGATGTAACAGCGATCGGTTAACGGTGTAATAACCAAACGTGGAGTATTTCCCAAATATTCATACTGATATTTAAACTGGGCATCGCAAATATTTGCGAAACAATCTTTTAATTTACTGTCCCATCTATGACGAAGTTGACTTTGCCATTGAAAAGCTTGAGAATTTTCTACTTTCAACTGAATCATTTTTGCGACAACGTCTCTTGAATGTACATCAATAGTACATATAGTCATAATTTTTTGTCTGTCTCCAGGAGTTAGATCACCAAGTAATAATACAATTAACGCGTTCAATTGAGTTATTTGTTTTTTCTGGTAATCTTTTAACGCATTTTCATATCCTTCTTCTAGGCGAGCAAATGACATGTTTACTTCGGTTGTCCACCAGATCTGTGTACCACAAAGAGCAGGTTGTGCAGGATAATCAAAAAGCCAAGCATCTCTAGGTTTTTCATCATAAGACATGACAGCTTCACCAAATAAATTGTGTAGCGTATTTCGCATAGCTTCAATGACTCTGTTCAACCAAATTTCCACTTTACCACTGCAGTCGCAGTGTTGGATAAATGTCACCCATTCGTCATTTTCTTTGGATCCCATTTCCTTAGCTCTTTTGCTATCCCTTCCTCCTTCTTGGACAAATTTTAATTTTGCGAGAGAATCAAAAAGTTTTGTCAAATGGCGAGCCACCAATGGAGGTTGATTTCCATTCGATAATATATCTAAAAGATCAGCAGATGATACGAAGTAAAATCGAGGAAAGGCCAAACGTTTTGTCTCTAAATAATCATTTAATGCTTTTTCACATAGTAGTAATTCCGAAAGTAGGAAGTTTAAACGCTCATATAAGCCATGCTTATTTGTAGCTTTAATAACATTTAACGTCTTAACCATTTCAGATAAAACATCTTTAAAATCTCGATCTACCCTGTCAAATCGTCGAGAATCTTCTGGTAGTTGACTCCTAATATCTTCAGAACCAATGAAAATACTTTCTAAGTAGCACCATTTTCTTTGTACTTCAAAGAATACTTGAATAACTTGATCGGCATTAGATAATTTTGCTTGCCATTCAGACACTTCTGTAAAGAAGAATTCTATAAACTTCGAAGTCATCATGTTTTGAAGCTGGACTTGATTATCTTCTAGTATTTCTATCATTTCTTCAGATGCTCTTAGTAACCTTAATTTTGTTCGTTCATGAGTATCAGTTTCAAATTCCATTCCTACCCATGTCTGATGCAATTCTTTTAGCATTTTCTCCATAGCCATTTCTTTAACAGACTTATCAACAATCGTTTTTACTTCTTCTTCGTATTCATGTAGATTCAAAGCTAGAAGATCATTCAGTGTTGTAGAATCGTCCATGACAAACTTTACCTATTAAAAGAGCAAGGTGAGTAAAACAAAATACGTTAGAAAAGATACTTTATTTTTAAAATGGAAGCAATTATAATTGGCACTAGCTCTCTAACCAGCGATACTCACAGTATAATGTGGAGGCAAATGTCCCCGAACCTAGCAGCATTTCAAATATAAGATTAGTAAAATACTCTAAGCTACTACAGAAAGATGTTTTTAAAGATACTGCATAAGCAGCAAAAATTGCTCAAACTGTAAGTAGTAACTAAATCTAAAACTAGCTAACCTTGGTTGCCTGCATCAGTTGTATCCAATGCCGTTCTCTAATAGCAGGATTCTGAAGTTCTGTCACTGCTCTTAATGAAGTCAGCATGTTTTTTATCGTACTCTCCATTTGAATATAAACATCCCAGCCTCTCAGTTCTTTATCCATTTGTCGAACATCTTTTCCAAATTTCTTCAACTCCATTTCCATTCCTTCTACATCAATTTTTTTCCAGGGGGTTGTTTTCCATTCGTCGATATTTGACATAACAATATTAACAAAGTCCCATAATTGTTTTACCTGCTTTAGTTCCCTTCTGTTAACCTTTAATTGTTTATATTCTCCAAGTTGGAGTTCGAATAAAGTTGCTTGATTGCTAAGCTTATCCAGTTCACTTTCCAACTCAGCCACTTCTTTATTTGCTCTATCAAGCAGTACATATACATCTTTGCAGCCCCATTTGAAGAATCTCATCTTTCTAAAGGTGTCACGATACATCGCCTGGCGAACATCAAACAGGGCAATACGTCTTCTAATAGCAGTTACTTGGATTGCTTGTAGAGGTGTTACCATCTGTTTTGTAGCTACGGCAACCTACAACATAACATGGTGCAGAAACGAATTACCTAAACTAGGTGAAAAGTTAGTTTAGAGCATTGTTTTGGATACTGGAAAGGAAAAGGAACTTTACATTGGTATGTCACCACTTTTCAGTTCGGCACTTGGGAAACAGTCCAATTTCTCCATAGTAATATTAAGGTAAGTTATGATTAACTAATAACAGACTTTTTTACCTTTTTGCAGTAGACCCATTTGTCAGGAAGCTCTTGTAACTGGACTTGCGTTTCTTCTGAGAATTCTATTCCATAGTCTTTTAGCAAAGCAATGATTTCTTTTAAAGGCTCAAACATATAATCAGTAGCAATTTGTCTATCCCTTATTCGAGACAAATATCTCATAACATTCAATAAACCCTCGTAGTCGTCTTCAGTTAATTGAACTTGCATACCTGCTACTGCTTCTTCTATAAACAATTCCAGTTCATGTATACTATTTATGACGCGATTGAACAGATGCTGCTTAAACATGTTACCCCATTTACAAACGGTATTTAAAATTGCCTGGCGTAGTGGCCTGACGTCAATGCGTAACCAGCAAGAAATAATTTTCACCGTTTCAATTGTTTCAACTTTTTTGGACAAGTCTTCATAAAGATCAATTTGATCTTTAAATTGTGATATAGTTGGAGGACTTTCTTTAATTTCAAATGCATTCTGATCAAGTAACATTAGTTGCTCCTCTGGTGTTAACTGACGACCGTATGACAAAAATTGATTTAGAAATTCTTGTTTATCATCTAACCATAAATATGAATAATCATCAAAATTTCCTATATACTCAATAGCTTCTTCCAAACTATTAGTAACTAGGTTTTTAATATCGCTACGCATCTCTTGCGCCTCATCATCTTGTATTATATCAAGATAATAATCAGTAGGTTTTTGTTCTTCGCTTTCTTCATCAACTTCATCTTCTGAATTTCTGGAAGCTCGTTTCATTCTTTTACCCATGCCGTTAATATCTTCTAAAAGTGATTCTAAAAACTCCATAAAGTTATCTGGATCATCTGAGAACACTGACGGAATGTAAACTATGTTTGGGTCGTGGAGTTCAAGTGATAGTTCGAATAATGGTTCTAAATGGTTGGTAGGACCCATTTCGATTACAAATAAATTCAAACTGACCACTGCAGCCTCAATAATTTTATTAGCAATTTGACTGTCCACGTAATCCACATAGGGTTTCCACTCCGATTCCCTAGCTGCTTGTATCTCAGCTAGCAGAGCAGCAATTCTTTCTGATTCGATTTCTTCTGGGGTTTTTTGCTTCTCTTTTGCACCTTTTTTGCCTTTCTTTGCACCCTTCTCATCTACTTTTTCTTTTTTTTCTTTTGTATCTTTCACCCCTTTAGGTGATAAGGGTTCTTCTATAACAGCCTGCAAGATAGGTGGTAATGTATTAATTAGAGTATTCTTCAATTTAATGTAACTTACCTCTTCTTCCTCTTCCTCCTCATTGACTTCGGGAATATTAAAAAACAGCCGATAATTTTCTTTAATAGCTTCTTGTACTTTTTTAGAAGTGGCTGAAATTATATCATATCTCCTTTGAACACGTTCAACACGATCATCAATTTGAAGAAGGGCTTTTTTATTGCCGTCTTTTCTGGTAAACAGAGGCTCATAGCCCCACATTTCTATTTCTTCCAATAAACCTGCTATATTAGCTTGTGTTTGAAGGATTCGATCATATAATTGTTTGAGTTTGTAAAATATTACTTCTATGGTTTCAAAATCTACAAAATAGAACGTTTAGTAAAGAAACAATTTTTAACATATACCGACTTACTATCTGTTTGCCAATTTAGTTTGGTGGTTAGGTCTTCCAAATTTATATCTAGTTCGTCAACTTCCGCTTCTATTAAAGCGTATTCCACAGGTAAAGTGCGCAATTTAAGATGGTTGTACCATTCAATTATACGATACAACAACAATAAACTTTTATAGATTTCTTCATTTCTATCAAATAAGCTTTGGGCTTCCGGGGCAATATTAGGTATTTCCAATATTCTCATGTATTTAACTTCTCTTAAAATTGCTATTAATTCTGGATCTAGATTAAGATGTAACAAATCATCTACACGCAATAGCTGAGTTTTGGCTAAGCTATTAGTTATTTGATCTGGAACATAACTTAACCATTCTGAAAAAATTCTCTCTTGGTCATCATTAAGCATCTTTAACATTTCTTCCCATTTTTCAAAAGCATGTACGGCATCTGCACAACGTACAATTGGATTTTCAAAAAGTCTAAAATCTTCTCCATTTTTGAGTATTCTATGTTTTAATTTAAATAACCAACCTAAAACGCCAGCAACTGGTGGGTAATTTTTATCTATTGGTATTCCATTTTTCTGCCCTTCATCGTAAATCATTTTAACCGTATCTAATTCCTGATTGAAAAGCACAGTAATTTTATCATATTTTAAACTTAACACTGCATCAATAGCTGGTCTCTCTATTAAGGTACCAGCAATATTTAGAAATTTAAAAATGCTTTCCATATTATGGCAGTCATCAAATACTTGCTCAAAAATAGCAGCCAATCTTCGATCTAAATCGCCACATTTTTTCATGTAAATCTCAGTATCTTTTATAACAGCCTTTTCTTCAGGTTCTAATAAGTCGTATTGTATATTGACAAAATGCAGATATTCTTGATTAAACTCTTCTAGGATTTCTTCAATTTTTTGTGAAAGCAATCGTCCTTTTATTCCACCAATTTCCACTCTTTCAAGCTTTTGAAACTCTAGAGCCGTCCCAAGAATTGAACTTATAAGTCTCAATCTTTCTAGAAAATCAATCAGTCTTTGAAAAACGCTTCTAGGATGAAAAGTCCAAGGCTTTGGTTCCATATTATTTGATTTAAAATAACTTAAAATATTTGCTCGAACTTCTTCGAATGCATTTCTAAATAATTCTAATTGATCTATACACTTTTCCACTTTTTGGTACATATCTTCAGCTTCACCTTGAAATATTGAACTTGGATCTAACTGATTGACCGTTGCAAGTATGAGCATGTTAGCAACTTCTCTCAGCAATGTTATAATTCTGGGATTAGTGCAATAATAACGTGAATTACCCCATAACAAACCCAAACAATGCACTAAGGGTCTAATGTAAATCTCATTATCTAAAAACTCATTATCTTCAAATCTTTCAAAATGAATTTTCATGGGTTTAAGGTAGGCGCATATATCTCTAGCTTCTAGTACTCCTGCAACTACGCTTTGGAATGTATTTTTGAAACACGTTAAATATGTACTTTCAGTTAACTGTAAATACAGAGCCATTTTCTTAACTCGAGGATCTTTTAATTGATCAAAGATACATTCTAAGTTTTTAAGTCGGGCATTCCAAAACTCAACTTCAGCTAAGGGAGTTGGATTAGCGCCCCCAGCAAAAGCAACTGTTGAAGATTGTTGCAGAATATCTCCGCATAAAGATGCCCATTGTATAACTGCTCCCTCAATTGCAGTTTTTAATTGTAAATCAACTTCTGTACCGTCAGATTCGAGAAAAATCATTTCAGCTTCAAAAACTTTTTCGGTGCCCGCTGCCATAGGTAATAAAGTTTGACTACGTAAAGCACCCTTAACCTAAAATTTTTAGGATTGTAGAGAAAATTTAAATTTTTATTAATGTTTTATTTACTTGATAAACATTATTTCTAAACGAATATATATGTTTCATAACATCATCCGCAACAATTCTGGGCCAACCTTTTTGATTTGCTGGATTCGTTAGAATCGGCACGAAGACTTCTTCCGTTAAAACTGCCAGCTCTTCAACTGGTTTGGCAGACATGTCCCCAAACATTAAAACATCTCGAAAGTTTTCCATAGTTATAACTTCTTTCTTTTTACGAATAAAGTAACAGGATTTTGTTTTGAGATTATTTGGAAACTCCGTAACTGGTTGTAATAGTCCAGCTAGATTTGTAATCATTAGCAATCGGGGCATGTTTGGATTTGAGAAAAAATTCACTATTAATCGCTAGAAACAATTTTTTTAATATTAGAAAGTTGCAGTTTTTAATGAAGAAAATTGGAAATTGCAACTTGTAGAAAAAGTAAATGACCTAACAAGTTTCTCGAAGTTTTCTTTATTTTATGGATTAAGTCCTTTAGCAAGAAAAACCAACTTGTAGTTTCCAAACTTGTTTATTTCACAAGCCAGCCCTATATCAAAAATAGAAGATTTTACCAAAAGAGAAAAATGTATAACGATTCACAGCCTGATTTTGTTCCCGCCATATGATATAGTAATGTCTGTAAAAGTCCTTTTATATACTTTGTATGTTTTATAAATATTTAGTTTGTTGGCGTCTTATTTTCTAGCGTCTGAGAACTTTACAAAGTTGATGCTAAAACAATATGTATGAGTACCATAATGCCACAACTACATCTTCTAAAGAGAACAAGTGCATTTGAAAAAGTTTTGATAGAGTTGTGAGGACTAACAAGTAGTAGATCATCTGGAATGACTCCCAGAAAACTGCCAGAAATCAGCATATCATAAATACTGTAGGTGAAAAATAGTCTTACTGAGAGCTTTAGCACCTCAACAATTAAATAAAAGAAAATAATCCTTGGTATATTACTAGAAGAAGAAAAGCAAGCACTGTAGAAATGAAAGAAAAGGGTTTGAATTCCTTAAATCAAGCATAGAAAGTAACAAAACTCTTGAAAACTTTTCTTCATGCTGTTAATCTACAGTTGGTAATCAACACTGCCAGCAAGCAGCCTCATGGTTAACAGTGTTAACAGTGTTCAAGAACAACCTGTTTATTATGTCTCAACTGAATTCTATTACTCTTCTGAATCAATTTCTAGTTTTAGAAACACTCTAAAAAGCAAAAAGAACAAGACAAAATCAAATCAAAAATACATGAGAATCAAGTATTTACCCTGTTTTTATAACAGTTACAAGACCCTTAACTGAATACATCAAGAAAAACTTGGGAGACTTTATGACATCAGAAAAACCAATCCGTCTGTCAATTAAAAGCAAAACTTAGCTGTTGAAATACAGAAACGTTGAAAACCTGCAGACTACAGACAACACTATTGTGCTTCTATGGTCATTTGACATATATAGAGAAACACGCCTTCTATGATTTGTACAAGAGATTTGGATACACCAAGATCTAAACAGCAGATCCACTCTTCCATCGGTGACTTAGTTAATAGGAAACAAAAAACTGGTGTAACGAATTGGAAAACTTCACCCACACCTACGGAAAGCGATTTTCATAGATTCATTCTGGTTGTCGAACAAAGTAAAAGAAAATTTTTGCAATTGGTTAAGATTTCTTCACATACAATAGACAGATTGATTCAATGGGTACTAAAAAGTCAAAAAGAAAAGACGCCAAACAAACTTAATATTTATTGAACAGTATTCGATACATATTGTACAATAAATTGAAATCAATAATGTCTATCTGTTTTTTTTTTAATCCTTGATTTACCATACCTATAGATAATTATTTTAGAGACCACAAACAGTTACATAAACAACTGCTTTAGAAGTCGGTTTACCAAAAAAACCAGTTTTTCCACGCTTATGTCAAAACAGCTTTTAGTGTTATGTCAATAGGGGATTTTTTAAGAACTAGCGTTCAAAAGTGTTTTAAGTTTGTACCAATAGAATGTTTCAAACAAAATCTATATTATCTAGTAAAATAAGGATTAAACCTCGGGATGAAAGATACAAAGCTAAAAATCTGCATAGACCTTTGTCTCGACATTCTAAAGACGGGCTGAAAAGTCTCATAATATATCGTGCCCACTAGTCAAGATATCAAAAGTCAAAGGTCACGAAAATCGGTTTTATGCAAATATCTTGCTTTCTATGCCTCCCATGTCATCCGAGGTTACTATAAAACTTGTAGGGCATAACATTCTCTACAAGTTTGGTTCTATGCATTTTTTTGTATGATTAACCCTTTTCGGGATAGAGTGCGGAACGTTGAAGTTGACGATAAGGATCCGGAAATTGAATTTGGGCGACCAGAAGAAGAGGACGACAACAAAGATGAGAAATCTTAAAACGCATGCCTACTGGTGATGGTACTTAGAGGTGGACCGAGTAGCTTCTGATACTAGGTATTCAATAGGAGGTTGTGTATTGCTTTATATCAGTACAACATGCATTAGATCTATCGAGGATACCATGTCAAAAAAACTCGCTTTGCATTCTACCTCAAACAATAATATACTTCATTATATAATTAATTTCGTCGCAGTTGACAAAGCGTTAACCTATAAACGGATGCGCGCTTCTCACACTCCATGCTCTATCTCGAAAACGACTAATCATACAGAAAAATGAATAGAACCAATCTTATGCTCTACAAGGTTTGTAAGAACCTACAACGACATACGAGCCATAGGAAGCGAGATATTGGTAAAAAACCGATTTTCGTGACCTTTGACCTTTGGTATCTTGACTAGCGGACACGACATCTTATGAGACTTTTTAGCCCATCTTTAGAACGTCGAGACAAAAGTCTATGCAGATTTTCAGCTGTGTATCTTTTATTCCGAGGTTTGGCCTTAATTTCGCCTTATTTTACTGGACTAATATCTAAATATTATTTTTAGAGTTTCAACTGAATAATATAAAGCAATCGAGAAACGAGAGAACGCCCTGTACTTGTTACGGCGATTTAAGAGAGCACAAAACCAACTTTTGTTTATAAATCTTGAGCTTGAATCAAAAGCTTCTCTGTTACACAGGATGGATGTTCTAACATAGATATTCAGCTACAATTTCAATCTTCTACTTTAGAAAAAAAAAACCCTTGTGATTTGTGGTGCAGAATGCAGAAACTCGGAGTTTATAAATCCAACCTGTATAGCAGAAATATTTCTAGTTTGAAATGAGCTCTGTATGGTAGCAAATGAAAGCTGGTTCCGGGCTCTTCTAATTAAATTGTGATAACAGTGTGTTCAATTTCAAAAAAAAGAGAAGAATAATGATTTACGTTTCTTAACCACCTTATAGAGATGGAAAGGATATCAATGGAGAAAGTTTTAGACATGGCATATTTTGTGGAACTGAACAGAAAATTTTTATAGCGCTTTTCTCAATTTTTAATAGCTTCAGAAATACAGACAATTGTTTCTCTCTATAGATTCAAAAAAACACTCTACGCGCGAATTGTATACAATTTTTTGGTACCACCGTATTTTAAAGAAAATATAAAAAACTTTTGACTTTTAATAAATGACAAATTAAAACATCTGGGAATGCAAAGCAAAACCACAACAAACTCCGTTTTGTTACATTTTTCAAATTCTGGCGGCCATTTTGACCATATTTCCAAAGAGTTATCAAAAAACGAAGATACCACGTTGTCTTTAGTATTTGATGTAGAATTCAAATCTGAAGTCGAAATTTCAAAATTTAAAGAAAAATGCGGACAGATAGACAGACAGACAGACTTCGCAAATTCAGTAACGACTCCTTCGGAGTTTGTTGAAAATATAGTTGACCAAGACGCATCATGAATTTGTTATGCTATCGATATGGTATTATAACATTGATACATCAAATTTATTACAAAGTTTAGCAACTGCCAACTTTTGGCATGGACTGAGAGTTGTAAAATGCCAACTTTAGAAGTGATCATACAAAACAACATTAACTGAAATTGTTGTTTTCATTTAAATAGAGATAGAACGTAATCACATTTTTTTAACAAAACGCCTATTGGATTTTGATGCTATCGAAGAGTTCATTTAAAATACTCTCTGATATATGGTTTGTTTTGTTTCAAGAAGTTATTGAATAAGAAGCAATTTTCATTAGTAATATTCTAAGTGAATGTCAGATTGCCGATAATTTTCACAATATCTTGACATGCACGAAGGATATTTGATTAAACTATTTTTCGAAGAAAATTTGCAATATAGTACTTCCAAACAAAAAATCGTTTGAAAACCTCAAGAAACGAAAACGCCATTAAATTTGACAGTTGTGTAACAGCTGCTATCAGCAGAATTCTCGATAGTTTTCACCAGTGCAATTATCGCTGTAATACGCCTGTAATACTGAATTGGCAGTTTTCTGCAATATCGAATAAATTTCTAAACTTTAACTTTCTCCGTTATTTCAATTCTTTTGTTTTTTTAATGTAAAGCGTTTGTCAGAAGGTTTATTTTACGTCACACATATCAAAGAATAGGTTTTAAATAAAACAACAGGTGAGACTGTTTGGACAGCCAATCCGTATAGAGAGACTGTTGATTCGAAACATGGTATTAAAATGCTAAGGTGTTCTATTCGAAAAACTCGAAAGAATTGACTATCTGCGTTTCTTGGTCACCCTGTAAAATAAAATCATTTGGTTAAAACTTCAATAATTGCTTTTCAAGAACAGGAGTCAAACTTTACTTATGTAGAAAGTTAGAAACTTCTTTTATGAATACAGAACAAATCGAAACATTCAAGATTTTGTAACAAACAGTTGAATAAGGCCAAAACGTTCAGATCTTGACCAATGCAATGTTGTATTGTTCTAATCAGCGATCAGTCAAAAGTAAATAAATGTTAAGGCAGGTAGGGCGTTGTACTTCTACAATAGGTCATTATAGCAAGCTCTTATGGGACACTCTGTATAATTCAAAATAATTTTAAAATATTGAATATCAAATTCACAGGAGTTGGAACAGCTTGTGTACTGTATAGGGTGATTAGAGCTTCGTTGATTAGCCTATACCTCTTCTGGTTTTAAAAATAAAGCAAAGATGTGAAGATTCAACTACTTTGCTACCTAAAATTATTTTTCTAAGTTCTTTTAGCATAAAGGCAAAAAATGTTTAAAACGCGACACTTCTGCGTTAACTAACAAGACTTAACTATTGCTGTTCGGAAATAGCAAACATTGAAATTCCATTGTAACCACTCTGTATAATTAAATTGACCATCGACTATAAACTTGAACATTAACAGTTAACACATAATGAAACTCTACCCTAAATATACAATTATGATTAAGGTGTGAATAACTTCATATCTTACTAATAAGACTACAACAAGGTCGAAACGGTCTGTTTTGGAGTAGACTAACGACTGTCAAACGCAGTCTAAAATGACGGGTTTTCATTTTTGCAAGAAGATTTTTAGTGTAAATTGATAAAATTTTAAAACACCCAGCATATGACTGTAGTATTTCAGATATGTAACTTTCAATGAACTGCCAATGAACCCAACAGTTACTGACCAGTTTAAAAATCTACCGATATTGAGACTTCAGTCAGTACGGTTTACAAAAGAGAGTATTTTGAATACTTCCATGCAGAGTTTGCATATTCAACAATAGTTGAAAAATAGCAAAGAAGCTTGCAATCATAGGAATGTAGTTGAACTTGTTTTCTCACTTGGCTTCAGATTAATAGAAAACTAAAGGAAATTGAAAAAAAATCAATAAAATAAAATTGATCTCTTTTTCCATCGATTTCAAGACACATACCTTAAATATCACAAGTGTTTTTTGAACACTGCTCATGAATATCATGTAAAAGAAGAAAGGAAATAGATCAATAAAAATATATATAAATGTGCAAAACAAGGAACAACCAGAAAAGGTAGTGGATTAATCGAACGTGTACGTATTTGATTTCTTTATTGATTATTCACTCAAAACTGAAGTTAAAAGAATGGAATTCCTGCAATATTAAATCAAAAACTATGTATGCATGTATTGTTCGTTTGACAAGTTTTAAGACTGAATAATCTGGAAATTATTAGTTAAAAGCAAAACAAAACAGGCAAGAACAGAGTTCAGTATAAGTTACGATATGAAATTACCAAATTACCAAAGAATTTAAATAAAAAATTTGCCTAGACGTCCCGTCAGATTACTGTCACTACTATTATAATAACCTACCCGCCGCTCTGTCATTAAGAAATGTTGTCATTCTTTTACCGAAATCTATATGAACAAGCATATTGTTTTACAACTACTTTTATAAGCAATTTGCTAAATGAAATATATAGTTATCATCTACTGCAATATTATTAAACAGCATCATGATAAAATCTCAAGGATTTTTTTATTTTTTAAATCAAAAAACAATTTTGTAAACAAGTTTTGACATTAAAAAAATAATCAAAAATTTATTTCAATATTTCCAATTTTCCTTATACTTTCACTAAAATAATAATTAAAAGAAAACAAACTTACCGAATATTCCTCAGTAGTAATCATTTTTGTCCACTTTTCCATTTTCATTTTTAATGTTTTTGTAAGATAGTTCAAGAGAAATTCGAGTCGAAGATCTTCATCGTCTCCTTTCTTATCTTTCTTTTCATCTTTCTTATCCTTCTTATCCCCCATTTTTATTTTCGTTTATAGCGTGGCACTTATCATGTCTGTATTTGGCGGCTTTTGAAGTGTTTATTTACGAATAATAACGCCTAGCAACGCGGTCGATATTGCTTGAAATTGACAACCCATGATATGTGGTGCGAATTACCTAACGAGTTGGAAATAATGGATTCGTACGTGGACTTTTCACAGCTGTTCTTGTAGAGTCTATTCAAAATTAGATTGTTACAAAAGCGTTATCAGCCAGTTTTATTAAATAACTACCTATCTGTTTGTTCATTCAAATATTGAATTTTCAACTAAAATACTGCTTGCGAAACCTTAAATGAAAATCTTTAACACTAATTGGGATATTTACCGGAGAGTTAACTGAGCTGGTACTAGAAAGATTAGTTTTTTAATTAGAAGTTTCATGATTAAAGGAAGCCTGGCCATATAGCGCAAAACGCTAAAGCGTACTCCTTTTAAGAAAAGCTCTTTCGTTTTAATTTCATAAAAATGAAACTGAATATGCATACAATAGTTACATCTTTGTTTATATATCGAACTTTGTAGATGGAAGAAAGCATATTTACAAATATTTTTCATATTAATGTTTTACTATTAAGTGTACACATTCAGAGTTATTTGCAATGGTCTTTCTTCTCAATTGAATTAGACAGTTTATACAGGAGGTCAACAAAAAAAAACATCTGGAAATGCAAAACATAACCACAACGAACTCCGTTTTTTTCTTTCAGCGGCCATTTTGACCATATTCCCGAGGTGATATCATAAAACTAAAAGTATACGTGTTTCTTATTTTTTTATGTAAAACACGATTCTAAAGTAAAAACAAAATTTTTAATTTTTTTTTTAAATTTTGGCGGGCATTTTGACCATGTTTCCGAAGAGATATCAAAGAACAAAGACACCACGTGTTCTTCAGATTTTGATGTAGAATCCAAATCCGAAGTCAAAATTCCAAAATTGCGGACAGACAGACAGACTGCAAATTCAGCAATGATCCCTTTCGGAGTTCGTTGATAATATAACCAATAAATTTTGCTGTAGCATTTAAAAAATTTAACTGTCTTTTTAAGTGTACACATGAATAAAACACTGACTTTTCCCCTTTTTTTGTTATTAATGTAGTTTTGTTTCAGCAACTCGATATTTTTATAAATGGCTTGAATAGACCCAACAGAGATACACTTGACACTAAAAAGTCCGAGTGGTTCTTGGCTACGTTTAGAAAATCATATTAATCCAAAACTTGATTAGGCAAAAGACCAACCATTTAAGAAAACCAGATCATTGCAGAAAACCCAAACAATTGTTTATAAGCATACTTTTTAAAGATGGGTCAGTGTTTGAGTACCTATACTTGAAATTTGATAAATAATAGACGCTATGCAAAACTGTTCAACAGTACAGTGTCGCCCAAACAAACTCTAGTTGAGAAGAATATTTTGTGTTACGTCTCTGATAAAACGTGTATCTTTCAACGAAACAATGTTCCAATCCATACCAAGAATCTGCAAAACGTACGATTTAGGGGTAAGCAAATAGATCTCAGAGCGTTAATCTAGATCCCATATAGATCTCTTTCGCACTAAAAAAACTGGAACGGTAACGACTAAATTACATTAAAGTTCTTTGTAGCTAAAAACCAAAAAGAACTCCAAATCTTGAAAACATATAATGAAAATATACAAGGTGTAAACAAATAACATCGACAAATTGATAGGGTAGATTCGTGATGACTAGACATTAAACAAGTGTTTTCTCCAATGAAACTTATAATCGATTCAATCCAGTAATAGAGTGATTAGGCTTTGAAGTTGCATGCAGACTTGTAAACTTTCGGGTGCATTGTCATTACTTATCAACATATCAAGATCTCTTGTCTCGTCATCTATTTCATTGCTCCATGACGCTCTAGGTCTTTCTTGTTTTCTTCTATTTGTTGGATACGAGTTAGTTATCATATTTACCTATCACGTACTCTTCTAACATGACCGTATCACAACAACATTCTTTTCTCGATATAATCTATTTAGCCCTTTTCTATACTCAGTTTCCTTCTGATATGTGTTTGCTTAAAATATGACACTTGCAAAATTTAATTGAAAGACAATGGCATTCCTGAAAGTATTCGTGTTTGTGTTGTTTTAGTTGTAAAAGGATGTATAAGTGAGGGAAAGAAAACTAACAGTCACCAAAGTAGTTAGAGAAAGGGAGTACCCCCAAAACTGCGCTAAAGGTAGATAAAGATCTGTTTGCTTGCCATACAGTAGGTTTTAGATGAAAAGATATTAGAACATTTAGTTTTTTGAGAAACATGAAAATTGGAAAGGCAATCAACTTACCACTTGAGACTATTAGGAGTATAGAAAGATATGACGATTATCTACCTATTTCTTGTAGAGAATGGGAGAAAGACATAACATATTAATATTAAAGAGGTTCAAGTTAGGAGAAAAACGTCCATAAAAGCAGAAATGGTTTCAATAAGCTTTATTTCTGTGTTCAGTTGATTAGAAAGATTTCAATGACTTTGGTTTATTGAAAGGGGGGAAATTGCACTAATCTCTCTTTGAGGTATACGAAAAAGAATCCATTTGCCTGCCATGTTAGTTAGGGAACGGAAACGTGGCTTAGAAGGCATAAATTTCGAAAAGCATTTGCTTTTGTGGTAAGTAGCAAGAAGGTAAGAATCCTTGAAGAGCACGAAAACTGGAAAAGCATGCAATTCGTAGTAATATGCAAATATGATGAACATTTTACAGGTCTGTTATAACTGGGCTAAGATTCTCTCGTTTGTGTAATTTTACATAAACCAAGTATCACGTTCAGCTGTCTTCCATTCAATCAGACTCATAAACAAGAAACCAAATCAAGCTCTATGAACATTATTGGTAACTATCCAAACGTGCACCCCCGTATCCTAGCCAGGATATAGTAAGACTAAATATCACTTTCAGCAGCTATCTGAAAGGTGATGCGAATGTGCACCCTTCGAGATGTAAGACCTAATATCCTTCCTAGGTGATTTTATCCTCCTCAGTCCCGTCTGTAAGGAATCAGGAAATATCTAAATTGTGACGCAGATCTCCAGAAAGCTTTCCGCTCACGTCGTTTTGTTTGTATAAGTCTACTTGAGGCTTAATTTATATTACTAACAGTCGTGCCAACATAAGTACTGGGGCTGGTTAAACCTTACTAAAAGTTACAAAACTGGCAGTCGAAAAAAATAAGAATTTACTAAACAGCGTTACCTTTTATAGTTTAGAATCCTCATTTCATAAACATTCTGGGTGGTCATAGATTTTAAAACCACACCTCTACATCTAGGTGAAGATTATAACGTTTAGCAAAAAACGAAATACAAAGTTAATAACTGTCAGAGGAAATAAACCCAGTTATTACAGAAAAGTCTGCTCGAATACTTTAGGTTACAAAAATCTACAAAAGACTGAAAAAAGAAAGAAAGAAAATAAAAAACGCGGCATCGAAAAGATTGGGTTGCCTTCCTGTGCAGACTACATCGTAATGAGGACACCTAGAAAACAGCAGCTAGAATTGACAATGATAATAAAGTAGGTAGATACTAAAAACATGAAAAGAACACGATATTTTAAATTTAGGAAGAAATGAAAATTTTTATTATTTAAGATGTCGGATAAGAGACGAGATTAGTGAATTTAAAATTATAAGTAAGAAAAAAAAGAAGTTTTGGAGTCATTATTATTACTAGAACAAGGTATTATAAACATAAAATCCAGCAAGAAAATTTGCTGTAAAATTCTGAGAGAGCCTAGATTATCTCTGCTTTTTATGAAAGCAACGCCAACGTTCGACAATGATGTTTCATACACCCTTCTAAAAAATGCCAAAAGCAAATGATTTCATGTAGTATTGTTGGTTAGAATTAATATTAATTTGATCGCGGCTTTGCGGGTAGCTTTTTGATAGTTTTAATTTCATTTAATTAAAATCTAACAACAGTTTTTAAATAAACACACACATTTCATATGAATTAATTGGAAACCGTCAATATTTTAAATTGAATTTTTTGCTTTGCTTTTTGAACATGTTTTATTGAACAAATTTGATGGTAAACATTGTTATATTTTTAGTATCAGTTAACAAGCCTTTTATGAACTGAAATAACAATTTGCGGGAAATTCTTTCTTGAAACAATATTAAAATAGCCTGAAGCGCAGTAACTCAAGTGTTAAACACCCTAATATACAAACACGACTGGCATTGAAACACATAATTGAAATCAAAGTTGAAATTACTTTGTAAGTTTATAATAACCGGAATTAGCTATAAACAATTTTCAATTATAGTGACAGGTCTCATTTTACGAACTGCTTATTACATTTTACCGCGTCTTAGAAGTTAGAACTTTTGACTTGTAATCAACAGAATGATCAACACAAGGACAAGGAAAGTAAATATTCCCGAATTTACCATTAATAATTTGGTTGCTTTGAGTTGTAGTGTTCTCTTAAACATTGATAAAGCAACATTACAAACTTCTACAGTGCTTGCTAATTAAGATACACACTAGTGAAAGGAGGGTATACATCATCAAATTTATTAACCTTAATACAAACAACTTCCTATTAAACCTTTCTACATGCGATTAATGTTTTGTATAATTCAAGGAAATAAACGAGACTTCGCATCATAATCTCAAATTCCCTTTTGTTAAGAATGATCAAAATACACCTGTACATGCATTATATTCAAAATAAAATAAAATGACTTTTCATGCTTTTTACAATCTCTACCATTACAGCTACCCAAGGTAGAAAAATTACTGTTATAACAACGTTCACATTACCTCGACTTCATATTCTTCGGAGCGCTTTTCTTGCAAATTTAATGATGAACATTTCATTATCATAAAATAATGGATCTTGAAAGTTTGGAAAACTCAAGGTTTACTTCTAGGAATAACATCAGACAATTAGTCATTAGTCACCGAAGATAGCAAAGCATGGATGTATGTATTTGCTCGCTTACTGCCTTTGACGGCCCGTGAAGTGTTTTGTCTGAGGAAACCACACCACTATTCATGCTGACGCGCGTATTCTTCGACAAAGTTATCAGTTTGCTAACTTAATTTTCAGAACAATATTATACAGGGCGCGTCGGCACTTAACTTAAGAAGCTTGCTAATATTTTAAAATAACCAAAAGTATTTGTAATTCTGTTAACTCATTTTTTGTGCAAACAAACTTCAGATTTAAAGCTCAAATAGAAAACGAAACGAATTCATTGAAGTGCGAAATTCATTCGGACTATTTTTCTGGAAATTTTCAAATAAATCAAATTACTTGATTTTTAAAACAAAATTTAAAACCAACGTTTACACACTTCACAGTGTACTTTATCCATACCCTTTACAAGAAGTTGACAATTCCCCTCATATACTCATGGTTTAGTAGACATGAACATCATAAAAAGATCTTTCTTATCTTTCAAGAAAACCGACCGTAACAGTGTATTTACACTACTTTTGTTTTTGAATCTTGTGTTTTTTCCTCGCATCCAGACTCTTTTCCATGGTCAAACTTTTGAAATCCCAAATTAAAGTTTTACAACGATGTAGCTGTCTCTCTTCTCAGAACTTTTTTTCATTATTCCATCACAGAGTTCTGTATATAGTTTTTCAATAGACCTAAAAATACTAAATCAGTAGTATGATGTGAACAAACTTTATCCATATGCGCTTCCAAATAAAAAAAAACTTGAAGATATAATTTTAATACTTCGATTTCACAAGTGTTGCACTATCATCGATAGAATTTCGGTTGATGTATGTTGGGAGGGTTTGATCCTTAAATTTAAATTTGGATTACACCATTGGCCAATCAAACCGACCTTAGAACCTCAAGATTACTTGCCAATTTTGATGAGATTTCCTTGTTGACAGCAACTGAAGGTGCAAAAGGGTACACCATAGATTATAGCTACGTTACTGTAGAAGTACCTTACATTCACCTATTTTCACTTTCAAAGCTCATTTTTGTCAAGAGATTTTTAGTACTGGCCCTTTTTCCAACCAAGTCATGTGGTTCAGTAGTTAAGGTGCTACGTTTACCCTACTGCTGTTTCTTAAAATATTTAGATAAGCAACTTGATATCAAGTTCACTGTGGAAATTCAGGCTAATGGTCTTCTTTCGTCTTTCACGATACACCTATCAAAATTGAAAACTTTACAATTTTATTGTACTGACTGAAACGAGTTAATCAACCCCAAGATAGGCATTCTTGAGGTATCTATGAATATAAGCTTGTTTAGCTTTTCGATGGGATTTAAATTAGAACTTTAGGTAAACAGTCATAAGATTTACTGACGGTATGAATGAGGGTGTTGTTTTGCTCAAAAGTACACTTTTACCAAAAACTCTTTCTTCAAATGCACCTCACTGGATTTGAGTAAACTCAAACCCGTGGCTATTATTGATATTGGCCAAAATCATAGTTGAAGATTACTTTTTACTTTTTAATTGTGTAATTCGGGAAAACGTCTTTACGGTTCTAAAAGAGTTTTATACATTTAATTTCAATATAGGGATTCCGGTTTACTATGCCATACTTACATGCTTACCAATCAGTTTTTCAACTTCGAGAGACCAATTGTGTTTTTAACTAGACTTTTCTCATCAGACAGTTTAAAATCCAAATAAAATTATAACCAAGGTTTTAAACCCAGAATATTATCTTAGATAAACTGCATTAAGTAAGAAACTTTTCTGTAGTGTTGATACTTTTCTTGTAACACCAAACAAGGTTTGAAACTTGACTCATGGGTAGAGACTATAGAAAGTTAGGCTATGGATTTGAGAATCTGGGAGTAATAGGCTAAACCAAGCTTGAGCAAAGAGAGATGAAAAAAATTAAGCTTCTTGGCCCAGTCAAAGGTGTAGCTGTTTCTTTTTTGATAAAACCAACAAAACATAGTTACACATTTTCAAACTTGATATATTTGTTTTAGACTGTAATGGAAAAAAGTATCTGTCAAGATTTTCTTCCCAAAAGAACTTTACATTTTTCTTTATATTGTCTAGGTAACGACTGCTTTTAAGGTAGATGTTGCAAACTATCGTTGAAATCTTCCACTTTTATATTATTTATATCATAAACGTTATGTGTATTAGATACATACGGATAGATTTAAAACGTATAATGTTCATTTCATTTTATTATCTTAGATTCGTTTAATTTTCGTATCTGAGGTTCTTTGAATTTATAACCTTGATTAAATAATTAATCGATATTGCATTTATTTAAATGAACCTATAATGTATAAGTAAAGTTTATTACTTAAAACCATGTGAGTTTGTTTTTATCTTTGATAAATATTATTTTAAAAGTTGCAAAAGAAGTATGTTCATTTTCTTCTTTTAAAGATTCTATCAGATTAAAATCTACTCTTAATTGAAATGACTAAATGATTTTCTAAAGGTTGATATATGTCAAATACAAAAAATGCTTTAGCTAAATCTAAATTAAATTTGCTGGCTAAATCAAATGGAAATTGTTTAAGTTTTTTTGACGTTGCGAACAAAGATTTTAATTAATTTTTCTTTTTCTTAAATAATTAAAAAGAAATGTTCAATATTTTTTTCTGATAACTTTTTGTTTCGTCCAAATTTTTGTGGAAAGATAAAGGTGGCAATAAACGTTAGGGTATTTTATAAGTGAACGTTACTGCAAATAAAATTTCAGTACACATTTAAGAGAAACACGAAAACGTGAAATTCTAGAAATGTTTTTGTCGGTATTTCAAATAGTAACCAACGCTGAATAAACGTAGAAAATAAAAAATGTTGAAGTAACATATAGAAGCCCCGGAGTGTTTAATATGGAAACTGGCAAACCAAAAAATTGAAGAAACAAATTTTTTTTTAATTAAGTTAGTAAAAAACATAATAAGAAGAAAAATTAGTTTACAGACAAATAATACGCGTTTTACTAAACACAATATCAAGCAAATATGGTAAATTCATACAGTAACAAATAAATAAGAAATAATTTAAATTTCCAACAGGTTCAATAATTACTATTTTTTTTTTATTTTTAAGGTGTCTTCAGGGACAGGCTGACAACATAAAATTGGCCCGTTCTTGAAATCCAGGAGGGATTGAGTGGTATTCAGCTAGAAAATTCGAACTAACGGAAAAGCGGTTTTCATCTTAAACCTAAAACAACCGTAATAACTTTAAAAGGATATAGCAGTGACATAATCTGGAACAATTATTGTCTTTCTGCTTATATGATCTATTCCATTTTCTTCTCAGTTTTATATCATATGTTACATTACGAATCTAATTGATTACGACCGACTACGTTTTTTTTATATTACGATTAGTGTAAAGTAAGTAATAAATCTTTGGTTTATTTGATTATAAATTTTGACTTCTCCAGAGAAAAGCCTGCTACACCAAGTTAACATAGAAGAGGTCCTTTTCAATAGAAAAGGAATTTTGCGAAGACCGAAATGAATTTTGAAAAGAACTTATTTGAACCAGATAGAAAAGGATTTTGTAAAAACCCAAGTTTATTACTTATGTATCTAATCAAATTTAGAAATAGAAACTAGGCATAGATGCCACAGGCATGTAAAAGTTTTAGTTTGATAAGTAAATGAAAAATAGAAATCTGTAACAGCTTCTAAATTCTATAGGATTTTTATTTTACAATTAAGTAATTTTAAATTTCCAGCAATTACTTCAACTCCCATTATCCAGCCCTCTATCTTTTGCAGATTTCTTAAATTAATGGTGTAACTTGTTTGTTTAGGATAGGCATACTCACAATATCAGCTTATCTTTCCTTTTACTTCAGATTATTAGTTTTATACACTGCTACCTCGATCCGCGGTGGAAAAAGCTGACAATGTGCAAGATATCAGTTAGTTGTAGAATACAGAAGTAGCAAGACCGGAGTATCGGTTTTATGCATACGGATGGCTACCTCGACCCTGGCAGGAGAAGCTGGCTGTGTACAAGACACTAGTTATTTGGAGAACACGAAAGTGACAAGACCGGAACATCGCTTTTGTAGATTGTTTCGTGGGGAAACTTCGCAATCTAGCTCTGTAAATTGATCATTGCGTAACTGATTTGATTTATCTTTTCGTCAACATATCTTCTACGGCGTTCATCTTTGAATGATCTTTGGTTATCGAAAATGAACGTCACCGCTGACTGACTAAATTATGATCGTACATAGCCAACTTAGCTCTGTCATTTACCTATCTTACATTTTTTAAAATAATGATTTCGCTCATTTATTTAAGGTAGTCTTACTAGACGACAGCTTATTTTTTTACTCTAGAATATTAGGAGTATTAGTAAGCGCATGGCTATATCGACCCTGGCAAGACAAGCTGAACGCCTGTAAGACATCAGTTATTTGTAGAATACAAAAGTAGCAAGATCGGAGCATCGCTTTTGTATGTTCTTTAATAAATGAAGTTGATATTCTCGTATCGTATTGGGAACACAAAGCAAATTTCAATCTGCTAATTCGTAGGTTTGTAGATTGTTTCCTGTGGTGTAGATCAATTTTATCGTTTGGTTTACCGCTGTGTCTACGAGCTTTCTATGGAGTTCAAGAAAGATTTCACAGATGTGTGATGATTTTTAACACGGATTTATATGCACTAAGAAAGAGATCGGATTTTATACAATGAAAAGTACCTATGATACGTAGAGTTCTTAACTATGAAGACATAGAGAACTGATTTATTTGTTTATTTTGTTTGTTGTGTATGTTTAATGTGTATGTAAATGTTAGAGTAATACATTTTATGTTTTGTAAATTGTACCTTTGCAAAAGTTTGATACAACGTGGATGGTTGAAGGTGTAATTGTGTTGGCGTTTCTTTGTAATTTATAATGAACTTATAACTACATAAATGTAGGATTTTGCTTTAATCCAGTCCGAATTACCCCTCCCACTGTAATTAGATAACATCTTTTTATTGTAGTTGCTGTAGGTAAGATTATTCTGTTATAAGAATAGAAAAGCACTTGAAAGAATATATACGTAGATGCTGATGCTAAAGCGTCTATTCTTTACCCTACGAACGCATCGAGTATCGCACAGAAACAATTAGAGATCAAGACATTACATTATATGTGCTTAGAATTCAAGGCGAGATCTTAGATAAACGAGATTTTTATATAAATTGAGAGTTTCTCTAAAACAATCTGCGTTTTGATGAGTATTTCACTAGAAATCAATATGAGAATAAATGATTCAAATTAATTATAGAATTTATTGCGTATGAAAGTTAGTCTTCCCATTGTCAAAATATTATCTAAAAACAATCAAATACAGATGACTAATAAACCTAATCTAAAATCAACTTTATCTCTTATTTATTGTGGTTTTCTATTATTGTTAAAGCATGATACTACTATTAGTCCATTCATTTAAGTAGTAAACATTCATGAAATTACTATTAAAGGGACAAACAACCAATTTCAAACGATCATATAACATAATAAACCTATTCTAACGTGATGCGTAATGAAAATTAATGGGTGTCCATCAGAGAACACTAATGGATTTCGTATTTCGAATTTGGTTTGTTAAAGCTACTGCGATACATGAAATGTGACTTTATACCTTTTCTTCCTCTTCTATATCTGAATTTATAATAGTATTCGGGCAACAAAGAAGAATATCACTTTCAATTTCTTTAATTTTTTGAAATTCAAATCATCTGTAGTAAAACGTAATCATCTCTACACCATGAGGCTTATCAAATGACAAATTTATTACCAACACCAATTTCCTGTATTGACTATTGTAATGCACATCGAAACTACGGATACCTCTCTAGTCATAAATAATTAATAGCAACGCATTTCATTACGTTTTGTAATAACTGAACCGAAATTACCAATATCTGAATAACCTCCATATAATTAGTAATTATAATTACCCTATAAATAATTTTTATAAGTATTAGGAGTAATTTATATTTTAATAATAAATGAGATTCCTGAAATAATTTTGTATGCTATCTTAAATTAACAAACGGGAAGGTGAAATGTGTAAATACGACGACGAAAGGTTAATTTCTCTTATTAAATATTGCCCTTAAGGAAAAGGACACCTTTATTAGCATAATTTTATATTCCAATTACCAACTCACAAACACATTGTTCTACCATTTAAATAGGTTTTTGCTCTCGCAAAATATGATTTTAAACATGCAATTAAGTAATAGCGTTTAGAAACGTAAATTCATTATAAAATTGTTAAAATTCTAAATTCAACTACAGTATAACCAGTAAAGCAAAGTCAATTTTGCTCAATTTATTTTGTCAAGAAAATTTGCATTTCCCTAATTGCAAAATTAGATGAGATAAATTAAACAAAATGTGATGATTAAAGTGTGTAGGTATCAAACCATTTCTGTTGTTAATGAATTTTCTTTGAAAAGTTTCCTACCGTTCTTTCTCTTTAAAAATGCTATTTGTGTTCAAATATTTCTTTGCGTAACATATTTAGAAACTACATTTATTTATTTAATTGTTACAACTATTGTTCACAGTCAGAAACAGAATTAGTGACGTAGTTAATAATGCAACCCTCAACCTCATACAAATAACAAACTGCCAGCAGATTAGCTTTGAGTCGGAAACGGGGTGGTTCAAACTACTTCTGCAGAATTATACTCGGTATAACCAAGAGTTTAGTCTTAAAGTCTAAACTTGGATAATTTTATCTAATCAGATTCAGTGACAAACTAAAAAAACCTAAGGAAAAATATCTTTGAAGAGTATTTTAGTTTTTCAATTTGAAAAACAACGATGTGGACAATTTTCAAAATTGTTTTTTTAACAAACTTACCTTGATCCACTTTGATTGCTAGCTATACCCACTATACCTAGACTAACAATTTCCCCAAAGATAGCAACAAGAAGTTACAAAGTTATAGAATAAGGGAGTGGGTATATGGTATATGGAGGAGTGATTACTATAAACACAAATGTTGACCCTTTTGGAAAATCAATAATAATCCAAGTTGAAATATAAGAGAAAACATATCAACCGTTTGTACGTAATTTCATAGTCTCCGGCACATGAGGATCATCTGATTACATTTGTTTGCGTTTAATATGGTAACCCAGCCTGTTTGGTTTATGAACCTGTAATTTGATAAACTCCGAACCAGTTGTGGAAAGACTTTTGTGCTCGTCGTTCATAGAATGAATCTGAAGAAACTCAGAACGCACGCCGGTACTCAACAGCATAGCTACAAGTTTGCTAATATCTTTTTTTATTACATTTGTTTATTAACAAGTACAAGTTTAAGAGTATTGGTGGGTATTCAGAACGTCGGAGAGTTTACGTAACATACTAATACGTACTTTTCGTTTCATTGACTTTAATTCTTCATTTACGTATCCAGTTTTGTAGTAAGTCAGTGTAAGTTTGTAATCTTGTAGCGGCTATGTGTGGGTCCTGGTCATGATTCTTAGACTACTACTAAGCCACCAGCTAATAATTGATATCAGAATAATCATGTGAACAACAAACAACAACGGTATTTATTTCATAAAATCATAACCATCTTAAACAGTGATGTTTCGTAATTTGGCAACAGCAATTGGCATATTTTGCTATCAGATATCGTATCAATTTACAGCCTACAACCGCAATAGTCTGAGAACCGCGGGTCCTGGTATCGACTTAAAATCACAGGGTCATACTCAAATGCGTTGTAGGTATGTCTGAAGTGAAGAGCGTGAACAATAAGGGTCCAAAATTAATAAAATGATTTTGATTTGAAAGCATCCCTCTGCGAGATGTAGAGGAAGCCCATATGCCAGACTTTATTAAAAGGCTGTTGAATGTCGAGATACACTGTAGGGATGTATTCCTTCGAATCAAATGCTTATTAATTATTGTTACGATGCGCTTACATTGTTGAAAGGTGGAGTAGTGCCTTCGAAATCAAAATTGATAATCAAAAAGTATTTGCTCTAAAATATTATGGTCTCCACCAGAGCAACTTTCTCAGAACTTTAGATATTTGAGGTAACAAACTAATCGGCCAGTATGATGTAACTTCCAATGACGATTTGCCCTGTTTTGAAATTAATATTATTTAAGCAAACTTCAATTATATAGGCCAATATTTTGTTTGCAGAATAGTGTTATAATATTAGTTCTAAGTACTGGATTCCTGTGGTAGGTAGTTCTTCCAGATGCTCCATTTCACGTTTTACTTCTGCGAAGGTAGAGTACAAATGATGAGTAGACGTATCTGCTTCTTTTTAATAGAATCTTGCCCGTGTGGTTTTGTTTTGCTTTATTTCCCCTTATTGAGAATTTTAGAAAGTATGGTTTTCTGTTTTTAGTTATGTTTAGTACTGATATTTTTATTCACAGTTCTATTTTAGTTTATGTTTTAAGTTGCTACTTAATTTATTGAGGATATTTTTGTTTGCGAGGTTGCGAGGTTGCGGGAGCACTGCCATGTAGGTCGTGATCTTTGTTTTTCTCTAATTGGTAATATTGATGTCATTCCGAATTTTATATGATTGTTGGTGTGGCAGCTCATGCACAACTTTGCACTGTGTTTATGAATACTTCTGTCGATTCATCAATGTCTTGTGGTTCTCTAAATTGGTTTGCTTATTTTAATAATGATGGTCTTATGGTAGTTTTAATAATTGTAGTACTGTTAGCTGCAATTACAGTTGTATAATCTGAGGACAAATCAAAATTACTTTCAACGGCCATAGAATTAAACGAAATGTCTGTAGTGACATGGAAATCCAGCAAGTGTGGAGCTTTATTTTGATTAGAAGACCAATATGTCGGATCTTCAGTTGATAAGTGTTGATAGTTTGAATCCTATAGGAGATTATGTAATTCTGTGCCTTTTGTAACCAACTGTGATTCCCAATGAGTGTTTACAATAGTTAAATGTTAATTACCATGTTGTTTCGAGGTGTAAGTTGACTAAACATCATTTAGATTCTTCTAAGAATTTTGAGAGTGATATGTTTTCATTTTGCTGCTGGATATTGAATTCTTGGACTACTTGACTGCATGTTCTATTTACAGTTGATGTGGGATGTTTGTTGGGTGCATCAGTGTTCCTAGTTCTATACGTATCTGAACTGTTGTTCGATTTTAGCTACATTTGTTAGCGCTGCCACCATTTGTATATAGTCCATTACTTTGTGCGCAAAAATTGGTGGTGGTTTGAGAATTTCGTTTTCTTGCACATTTACATGGTTTCCGGTGTTGTCTTTGTTACCTTGTCACATCGAAACCCGAGAATTTGTTATGTTGTGCTATTACATTTATAGTATGTTTGGTGTTCAGAGTTCTACCACGTTTCCTCTTATTATTGGTGTCATATTGCCAAGTAGTTCTTCATGTCTTGGAGATTCCTATTTCACTGTGTGAAGAATCGATTACTGTTGTGTTAGGAATGTATGACATGTTTTTGATCTAACTGTTTGATGCACCATCGTGATATTGATTATTTGGAAATACTATATTTGGTTGATGCATTTGGTGATATTGAGATTGATTAATTGCAGGTGCAAGATTATTAACAGGCGGCTGGATAATCGAGTTCTGATTAAGATATTACGATATATGTACAGAAAGACTTTGATGGTCATAGGTTGATGGTCATGGTTATTTTAAAGATCTCTACTAATATAATGAAGATTTCATTACATCATCATCAGAAGAAATAGAAACAAAAAACGGAAGATCAATACAATTGCTCATAAAAAACAAACCTCCCAATGAAAGTTTACATATCAGTCCTGGACGTTATATGAAGTTTGTTTATTATTTTTCGGTCAGCAATATCTTGGTGTTATTCAGAAGTTTATTAAATATGATTTTGCATTATTTTCTTTTTAGATTCAACCTGTTTCGCAATGTAAGCAGGTTTTTGTAATATTTTGTTATATTCCTCTGAAAGGTTGAAGTTCAGATGTAAGCAGTAAAGTACTCTAATTGAATCCATTAAATCATAAATCCTTTCATATTTTTCAATTTTAGTTGATTAAATTTGTCAAGATGTGGATTCATTACTTAATTGGCAATTAACACCACGAAGCATATTGATCTGTATTTCACAATATACTCGTAGATAGATATAACAACCAATTAAGTACAGATACAGATAAATGGTTTTGCTGGTTGGTCTTTGAATAAACTACTGCTATGTATTTATAAAGGTAAGCAGCAGTTTTCTCTATTTTTACGATTATTATCTTTTAATGCCCCTTTTACTTTTGCATTAGATGTCTTTGGGGACTATAGAAAATGGATTCTTGATTGATTCTTATCGCTATACACTGCATGATATTCTATAAAAAGTTAGCTATAAAGGTCATTTAGAAGAACATTAAAGCATGTCTATAAAATGGCATAAAGCGCGGCGTACATTAATAAACGATCCTGTTTCCGAGTTCCTTTCATTTATGTCATGTCGATGATTTGGGGCCGTGGTAAATCACCGTGTGTAATAACAGGTGCTCCTTTATTCTATTATTCTCTATAAAAGGACTTCCGAACAGCTCCGTCGATTATATTCGCAGTTTCGCAGTAATGGGTATGTGATATTTTATATTTTACGGAATTTTTTACGATTTTTTGTTGTTTTTTGTTTACTGAATATCTCTTGCTTAAACGCTTCATGTTCTTTTGTACCGAATTATTTCAGGGTTTTATTTTATTTAACTGTAGAAACTCACTCTGAAAAGAAATTAATTTTATTTAGATTGAATTTTCATTACCGTTCTCGCATAGTTAATACTGCAGCTTTTATTCTTTGTGCATTATTTAGCTTTTAATTTTTTCTCTGAATTGCGTTATAGTATGTATTATATTGGTAGGCTATGAATGCAAATTTCTTTATTTCGAGTTACCATCCGGAATTGATTCCTATACACATAAAAGAAGATTCGTTCAAACCCGAAACTGTAAAATGTGTGCTTTCACTGGTGATATCACCTACTTTCCCTTTTCTTAACAAAGTGTCAGATCAGAGTTTTTTTTCGAGCTAACCTGCTAAATCGAGTGTCTCATTTAACATCTAAAAGATTTTTTTGAAACACGCAATTTTCTCTTATAGACACATAAAACATCGCATGTTTAGAACACAAAGGAATTTATATACCTTGTTATATGTTCTTTTTTCATATAAAAACCTCATATTTCTCAAATTACTATTTCAAGTAAATAAAATACAAATCTTTTGTTTTATTGAATGAAAGGTATAACTCAGAGAAGAAGATTTTAATTTATCAGATAATACGTAGAAACTTCAATATGAATTTAGTAGGTGAAAGTTTTCAAATCCAATTTGACTATTCTATAGTTTAACTACTTAGAGAATTGTTGAAGCAATTTAATTATGTATTAAAAGCTCTAGGAATTGAGATAGTTACGTCGGAAAACTTGGTTTTGATATAAAGTTTTGCAGAACTTTGCAAATTCTATTGCTCTATTTTATGATTACAGTTCATAATAACTTAAAAATATAATTTAGCCTGAAATATTCTGCTTCAGCAATTCATCGCGTAGTCATGAAGTATAAGAAGCTAAAAATTTCGTATTCACATTTATTTACATTTATATTTATTGTAACTAATTTTATTTGCATTTCTTATTAGAATATTTTAATATTATTTTCTACTTCCCTAATAATTTAGAAGATAAAATCCTACAATTCTATATACCTTAATGCAAATGAAAACAAGAAATTATTAACGTATTGTCACGTAAAAATGAAAGATAATCTTCCTTCCTTTCTTAGGCGGGTTTCCGTTAAAAATCCGCCGTTCTCAAATTTCCCATATTACAACCTAGTCGCCTGGATGTAGTCTCGTTTCGTTCATAATTCCTTTAACGTTTGTTTTTCATTTGACAGATGATCTGGTTCTATTTCTTCGGCCTCGTGGCGATCGGTCGGGAATTGTTATTAATCATTTTCCATCTTTCATTTTTTTCCGAAGTGTTATAGATATTATTGCTCTCATTTCTTAACAGATTTCCCTGGTTTTACCTTTTTTCTATTTCAGTTTCTGTTATTACATTGAAACCCGTTTCAGTGTTTCTCTTCAACTCCAATCTAATGTTACATTTATTATATTATACCTACACAGGGCGTTCCCCAAGTCTACTTTACAATAACTGTGGATACTATGTATTTTGAGGACAAAAATAAGAAGCAGATCTAAACAAATTTTTTCCAAAACGCTTCCTTGTGAAGCTGCGGCATTCCAAAATTATACTTAAAAAAATACTCCAACTCACGGTTTTTAGACAGAACGGTTGTCTGATTGGTAAATAGGCTATAAACCTGGCATATTTCACTACATCACGGTATCGAATTACAGTCTACGAGGTAACTGTGATAGTCTAAAAACCGTAACTCCAACTGGCTTAAGTAACTATTCAATGATTTTCGTTCCTTGCTAGTAGTGAAAGATTGATGCTGCTTTTATGTTAGTACTATCGTTTTGTCTATCAAGACACTCTTTCAATCTTTGAATGCCTTTATTTCCACACATCTCAACACCTTTTAAAAATGAGAGCATAAAACCCAAAGCATTATGTTTACTTTTACATTTTGAAAGTTGCGGACCCATTTGAAAATGGAAATCCATCCTCTGCCTCCCCCCTTAACAGTGTCCAAGTTAAAGGTGTTCCTTGTTTTATTTTCACATTGCACAATGTTCGCCAGGGCTTTCACATACATAAAAAAGATGTCTAAGGACATTGTCGAAATCTCTTCAAATTAATTTAAAAAAAGGAATGGTGAAATAGTAATATCTGATAGAGAAAAGACCAAAAATAGAAAAGCAACGCTCAAGTCGAAATGGATTCCACTTTCCACTTTGCATTAACTTGGGTCTAGCTCTCGCGATGATAAACCTGAAACTGGAATTTGACGGCAGGGAAAAAGTAGGAGAGAGGTATGATTAATGCATCCCAAACACGATGTATGAGGGTCTAAAAGTGAAACTATTGGCAGATTCGAGGTTATCTTGTGGTTAAAGGTGTATTGTCCTCCAATTCCGGCAAGTTGATAAACTTCCCTAAAGAGGTAGTAGTGATTCAGAAAAAGATTTCTCTTTCTTGCACAGCATCTTATGAACCAGGTCACGACCGACTTGAAAAAGATAAAACAACGATAGATGATAGAATTAATTAATAATAGTTACTTGCTGGATAATGCTATTAATGACCTTGCTTGAGTTCTTGTGTGCTTAGATAGTTGAAGAAATTAGAAAACTTTAGAGGAATTTAATTCTTCGGGTATTTCAGAGGTGTTTGAAAAGAATCAATGGCTTCGTCGAGATTGGGTTAAAGCTAGGTCTCCAATCCAATGTCAGTAGAAGCCAAACATCTCTGCTAATTGCGCGAAGGATGACTACAAAGACAGAGCAGATAGTCTTTGACCCTTTGAGAGACGCCATGCATATACTGTATGGTAGCAGACACAATAACAATCAATAGCACTTCAATATAAATAATTTCTGCCCTTAAAAATACCTTTCCGTTTCTGTGTAACTAATGCAGGATAAATCAATAAAACGACGTCTTTTGAGATTAAATCGTATCATTGTTGAACTAAAGAACTGTAGATACAGAACATTTCGCTCACTTTCATAAGCAGCTTCTTCAAAAGACTCTTCTGTTTCATCTCTAGCGTGGTTAACACGTCATCAAGTTACCGCAATCTTCTTTAGCCTTCTGAAGAAACTCCTTATGAAAATGAATGAAACGTTATAACATAAGTCTATTTTTTAGTTCGACAATGACCTGGCCTATGTAATCCCAAAAGACGTCTTTTTATCAATAACTCGGGCTGTGAAAGTCTTGAGTAGAGTAGCATAGTCTCCATACATATATGTGTTCTCTCTATAATAGACAAAGAAAATCTTCAAGACAGTGATAATTTAAAATATAATCCTTATCGCGTTGAATGCAGGGTCATAAAAAATTCAAAGTTCATAATAAAATGTTTGAACACTAAGAAATGTAAATGTAAATCAACAAAAAGTCACAGAACATTCTTATTAGAGCAAGTGTAGTAGGTTTCAAATACTTTACATTGCTTGAACCTTTTTTTCTCTATTACTGAGCATTTAGAAGTTTTGGCTTTTATCTCCATTTCCTTTTCTTGATTTTATTCAATAAAGCATATGGGAATAAATCATGAGAATTACATAGTAACATAGATGTATGCTTTTCTTCAAATACCTGTTCTTTATCCCAGAAGCCTAAATCACAGATTTATCACGAATACCATTGATAGTGAACCTTTTCACATGATTTATGACAACATATACCTATTTCAGATCTGCAGTGATGGCTCGTTTATAAGAACAGCAGCCTTACCTGGTACTTGAAAAACAACTTTTTTGTCATTCATTAAATTATTCTATAAAAATATATTATGTAACAGCTCTTTTTACTATTGTATTTTTTATTGTAAAGTAAGTAATCTGATTGTTAAGGATTTATGTAATAATTTTAGGTTTAGCCTTAGCAAAAAGAGTTCTATGAGCCACCACTATGAGTAATTTGATATTTGCATCTAGTGATTAAACTGTATGATATACAGAGTGGAGTGTTATATTTAAAACTTAAATGGTCTTTTAGCTATGTATATGAAGATAGTAGACACTATTAGAATTTTTCTGAACTAAAGTCAAAATGCTCTTCCTTAGATAAAAATTATTATAATTTGATGCATAATCAACTATTATGTACTGCAGATTTTGTTTTATTCATTCAATAGTTCAGATTAAAAATTAATTTCTACACGTACTACTTAATTGTTGTTTGTTTAAATGAGTAATCACAGGTTTTCCAAAAATACATGATAATAGAAATCCCTGTTATCAATTTTGCTATTATCTATAATTAATAATATTAACTAAAGATAATAAGATTTTCTTAAGAAAGGTATAGAAAAACATTAGGTACTGTCATAGTACAGGTACATCTGTCTGTTCTTTCTTGTAAAAATAAAAAATATGAATGAGAAATATAAAAGTATGTCACCATTTCGTTTTTATGTAACCTAAACTGCGTTCATTTATATGTACTTAATTAATATTTTGCTTTTTTCATTTTAGGTTTCAGAAGACATCTGTATATATTAACATTGACGTTACTTATTCTAATGGCCATGGATAGTACCATTTCACAACCCATAGATGCAGTAGATATGTGCATATTAACCTGTGATCAATGCTTCAAAGGCGATTCACTCTTAAACTGTGCCAACCATTGCATTTTCTCTGGAGGTAGTATGGACGATACTTGGAAGCTAACCTGTCCACTATTTGATAATACACCCAGCGTTCATCAAATTTAATTAGATAAATAGTAAAATATATTTTATTTATTTGAAAACTGCAGTATTTATATTTATTTATTTATATTTAAATTAATGAAAATGCTTAAGTATATATTTTTGTGTTAAATATACAATCTGAAAACTAAAAATTTTTTATTTGATTTTATTTGTTGTGTGAAAAATGATGTTACACCAAACTGTTACATAAATCAATGCAGCAACAACTGAAACAATTACAGTAAGCAAAGAGAATAAATAAGCTGCTATGCTGATCTCAATATTGGGTGTAATAACAAAATAAAACTAATCAAGGTTGCTTCTCCACATTTTCACAAACACTAAAAACTAAACAACTCGGCAGAATTTAATTTTCTCATATGAAAATTTAACAGCTTATTGTTACATTTTTTATATTCTTATGTAAATTAATATGTATCAGAGACATTCACTATTAATTTCTTTTTTAATAGCTAACATAAGTTCAGCAGTTTTTCATTTGTTGTGCATAACTTTGCTACGCAATACAAAGGCTAGTACAACTGATGTAGCTATAGATATTAAAATGCATTCTATCAGATCATCAGTTATAGTTTCGAATATTTTGTAATTTCTAATATTCAATATAATATTCAAGTATTATTTAGAGACCCTAATGAGACCCTAGTAAAGCAAATATAAAATATTTTGTAGATTCTCTTCAATAATATGCCAGTACACCACTTGATAGTGACAAGTATAAACATAAACATACCACATCTGGAATTCCAATTTTTAATTAATAGCTTGGCTCTAGATATTAAAAAATACTCTATAATTAATGCTAATTCTTCCATTAAAAAACTATAAAACAACTTTACTTTTCTTTTGAGAACGTCTATTGTTATGAAAATTAACATCAGAATGTATAAAAAAAATCATCTTATGTTAATACCTATAAATTATAACTCAATTCCAGCTTTGTTAAAAGTTCATCATACCAAAACCACCTTATAACATACGAACACTTAACACTAACAATTATTCTGCTTTCGTTTTTGTTTTTGGCTTTTTCAATTTTTTGAGTCCATCAAGATTTCCTTTCAACAAATTACTGTAAGCTAATTGAAATTTGTTAATATCTCTTTGATGAACTACTGTTGATATTTTCTTTGTTCTTGATTTTGCTCTAATTAGACACATATGTTCTTGAGGGTCTGGCAGTGGGGGACGTCCTTCTCTTGGTATGGGTCGATCACGACCATCATCTGGTATAGATTTAATTAATTCCTGATATAATAATTATGTAAAATACTTACACCTTTTAAATGTCATGGTTACTGAACCATTTGATCTTGCCTTTTGAAACAGCTTTGTTAATTCAGATAAAAACTGCAATCAGAAGATCAATTATAACCTTATTTTCATTATTTAATTTCAATTTGACACTGTATACATACCGTATCATTTTCTAACAGAACCATATCTATATATTTAGTTTAACTAAGTTACTGTCAAATATTGTAGCAGCTTAGAAATTCTTAATTAATTTAACAATATTAACCTCCACGTTGTGTATTTTGACGTTTCTCGAGCAACATCAGCGCCAACGATAAAGAACTAAACTAAAAGATAAGGCAGGTAAACATTATTGATACATGCATTTTACGTATCATATTGATCATTATTTATACAAAGAATTTAATCTTTATTTTACTTAGATTTGCTTAGACAATAACAATAATAAAATTACTTAAATTTGGAATAGCTAGTTAGCCTTTTAATTCTAATCTAGACTTATGTATTTTGTTTTTATCGAAAATCAATCAATTACTGGTGTATAAAAAATGTACATTGTATTGGATTGGCATTTGCAATCCCCACCTTTCATTTTCGTTATCTTAAGAGTGGGAATGTCAAATATTGGTGATATAAGTAATCGAATGCAAAAAAGTCAATTATGAGCCGTTTTAGAATTAAATCATTATTTTGATAAATTAAAAAATATCTTTGAAAGAGCGTTGCAGGTAAGTCTTTTGTAACATTTATGAAATCTAACTTTTTACATGCATACCTGCTTTGAATTAATTAAAGATAATTATGTCAGGGTCAGTTGAATTATAATAATATAACACCCTTTGCATTCTAATTTTAAAAATAATTCTTTACATTTACCTGTTTTTGTAAATGATGCTACTAATTAATGAAACTGACATTGTCATTAAACTCTACAGGTTTTGGTGTTTGTGCTAACGCTGTACAAGCATGGCTAGTTTTGCAGCACAAGCAGCACTTCGTTCGAGGTGGACTTCGTTGGTTGAGGAACATACTATTGAAGTTCCTCCAGAAGTGACCAACAAAGTCACCAGTGTTGTCGGATGGCTTAAACAGGTCTTTCCTTTAGAATGCTAGTGATTTACATCGCAATAACTTTTTATTTATAATTAATGTTGATCTGATATTTATTTTTGCTTATATTTATGCATGAAATAAACGTTTCTTTTTTATCTTTTCTTTCACTAATTTTTTCTCTAAACTATTGTGATTGATATTCTTTCTCAAAGTTAACCAGATTTTTAATCACAAATAGATAATAAATTTTTATCTGAAACAAATTGATTGAGGTTAGTGACTTTTGTACTAGAAATTTTTGATGTTTATGTTTACTTAAAGTAGAAGTAATCTCCGAATTTTATTTATAACTAAAGTAAGTATATTTTTAAAATTCGTCACTTATATTTAAATAACTTTAACAAAATATGTTTCTGCCTTTCTGAATTTATTAGATTTTTTTATAGAACTAACTTTTGAAAATTTCTAATGCAGCCTATAATAAACAAGTTGTTTATCTATGAAATAAGTAACTAAATTTAAGGACAATGATGTTAATCAATAATTTAAGTTATTTTTAAAACCAACGACTTCCTGGAATTTCTAATTATATGTTTTTAAGAAAATCAAAATATTTTTATACAGAAAATTAGAGTAGATGAATTTTAACGTACCAGGGCAAGCATTTTGATATGTATCACACATGGAAAGAAAACTTGCGACTTATTATTTATCAAATCTTACATCAGTATTGAATAATGTTTTATTAATGAGACATTTCAAGAACTGTATACAATAGACTGCACCTGAAACATGCATAAAACATTTTGTATAAGGAACTTACATTATT
>VTPC01002252.1:87422-104114 GCA_011009095.1 Ignelater luminosus
ATCTATGAATGACAGTCAAATAATTAAAATTAATTCTACTTGAATAAACTTTATAGCATAATACTTCAGTCTAAACACATACAGGTAACTGCTACTTTATACGCACTCGAGTTCTGCAAATTTGCTTACACATTTACATATATTGAGAACAAAACATGAGAAAACAAGGTAAACCAGATTGAACTCATATTTTGAACAAGAACACATAAAAACAGTGTACGTTTTACTATTTTTATTTTATATTATCTTTTGGAATTGTTATCAGGTATTCTTTAAAAAATGGATATTAATGGTAAGATTTGAATTAGGACCCTATACTTCATAATTAATGTTTACCATCTATCCAATGATGTTTGCGTAATGAGATTTTGAAATGCTCACAGAAAATAACTAAATGGATAGTAAATATTTTAATTTTATACTCTCTCTCTTATTGTGAAAAAATTGAACCTCTTGGTACTTTTCCTTCCTTCCAAATTAAATTAAAGCTAACAAGGATGCTTAAATTTCGGCCATTAGGAAGAGATTTAGACAAAATATGTATGAGACACAACCATAACCATATCTTTGCCAAAGAATCAGTGCTTCAGTAATGGTTCGTTTACATTATACTCCTTTATGGTGCTGTGTACAGTAGAACATTATTTTTAGTAGAAATATTCATATGGCATTACCATCATAGGATTCACAGTGCTACTGTGGTATAAGATAACATCAAGTAGCGCCACTAGTAACAAAACATATGTCTGTTTTGTTAACTTTACATGGTATCCACTCAATGCTTTTCTTCTAAGTTCAGATTTGGCTCATACAATCTTGAAATTCTCATTTGATGAAAAGTAAGTATCTAGTACTTGTAATAAGTAAGCAAAAGTACCCAAAAGTAACTAAATTTTAAACAATTAAGCCAAAATGTAACAATACCATTATTAGACGTGTTTTGTTACACAACCTAATGATTCTACCATCACAGGAATAACCATTTTCTTGTCAATTCTGTAATTCTTAGGAAACTAGTGATTCTGTGTGATTAAGCACAGTGGGGAAATAACATAACCTAGAAATATTCACAAATTCCATTGAAATCGGATTAACCAATTATAACTATGTAACTTGACCTTTTGTTTAGTGTTTATTTCAAGACTTGTTTTATTGAAAATAATAATTCCGATATTACTAGAATCGATTCAACAAAATGGGCCTATTGTAATTGTCTTTTGTTTTAATTTGAATTATTTTTTTATTTTATCTGAAAGTGTTTCATGCTGATATTGCCATAGTACGTTTTTCTTGATCTGAGAAAACTATACAAATGATTTTTACTAGCTGTGCAAATCGCAGGATATGCCATGACTTGTTCTAAAAAATAGATAACATCACAGCAACCTTCTTAACGAAAACAATCATAAATATTTAAACAAAATGGAACATAACGGGTGTTTCCTAAAAATCTGGACTGATATTCTATTTAAAGTTGAAATATCTCTGATAAAGGAAACGAAGATTATTTAATGTATTTTTAATTATTACAACTAAGATATATTACGAAATAACTAGCGGCTTTCTATTACTCCTTTTTGCTGGATAACATCAATCCTTTTCTTAGTGGACTCTGATAGCCTTCGTATAACATCTTGGTCAATTTTTCCTAAACAGTACTTGATATGACTAATTAGCTGGTCAGCCTCTATTCTTTTCTTTCAAAAGTGACCAAAAGTCTTCAATCGGATGAGCTTCAGAACAGTTAGCAGGATTGTCTTCCTTTTAGATAAACTTGATGTTTTCATTCCTCAAACTATCGGTGTCAACCTTGGTGTAAAGCGAGCTAGTAAGATCAGGCCAAAACACATGATCGTTTCCTTTATAATTTTTACGAATATAAGTAATCAGTCTACATCGCATACAATTATTTAAATAGGCTGAACAGTTGATTGCAAAATCACATTTGCGAATCAAGAGAGAACTCATTCCTTTTGGGCCGATGGCTATCCAAACGAGAACTTTTTCTTCAAATTTGCTTTTGTTGCAAATTTTGCATTAGCAGGGGTGAAAGAAACATTACTGGAGTTAAAGTCTATCGTTCCCGTTAATAGTCAAGTGTGATAAAGTAAAATACGACTCGTCATCCAAAATGAAATCATGATGGTGAAATTTGCACAACAAGCGATTGCATTTTGGCTTTGCTAGAGCAATTTGTTTATGTGACCGAAGTGTTTTACATAAATAACTAGGATTTACATCATATTTTCTTGTGGGTGTACATAGTGAAATAGAGTCATTGTTTTCAAAGATTTTCAATTTGCCTAAGTTTCTATGGTGTAATTTTCACAGCTTTGCGACCAGAACCATTTTTTCTGTCAACAGTCAATCTCTTCTCAAAACGTTGGATAATATTGTAGATTGTCAATTTAGATACATTTTTGTACAAAAAGTGTTTATAAGTGTACAATTTGCCAAGAGTTCTATTTTTTTCATAAAACTTATACACACGATTTCGGAACTCTAATTCTTTCGAGCTCATTATTTAAAAAAAAGCGAACTGAACCTCAATAAGTGACAGTTCAAAACATCAAATGCCTACTGTATCTACCAAAACCAACTAGATCTTACCAAATGGCTAAATAATGTTACAACATCATTTTCATTTCGGTCCAAATTTTTAGGAAATCCATTAATCCGTTTACATCAGAATCTGAATCAAAAAACTAAATACATTTTTTGCCATCAGTCTATAGTTGGTCAATTTAAAAGTTTTTAGAGTTGACAACACTGCATGATATTTTACTATAAAGCTGTATTAATTAGTTGATGGCACAGTAAAGTTGTCCGTATACTCAACTGCAGGTGCATATAAACACATCATGCTTATCGATACTACTTGACTGGATAACCATACACATGCAATTTTTGCAACTTAGTGATGTCGTTTATGCGAAACAATTTGTGTATCAGTGGCTCAATGAATCTAGATATTCTTTACCTGTGTACACCTTACATGCACCCGTACCTTAGTAATGTGACACCGCTGATGCAATTATGTCACCATGACATATCAACTAATCTCTGTCGCTACTTGACTATAAAGGTGCTGGTTGGAAAGCTTGTTTTTCATAAATGCTTTCATAGCAACAACAGTGCAATATTGCAACATATCTTTAAAGATTCTACAGTGAAGATTTAACAATAATAAGAAACGGATTACAGGCAAACTATTAGAAATAAAACAAAAAAATGTCCAAACATTTAAACTACAAATAATTGCAAGTATTTTGTTTTAATTATCAAAAACAAAGATTTTAATAAGAATTAAGAACGTTTCTTTTTAATAAACAAAATTGTTTACCTTGAAACTATCTTAATAATTAGGAATTTTTAATTATAGAATTCCAGATTGAATTTTAATACCTAATTATTTGGCAAGAGAGTGATCTTGAAAATAATTGCTCTAAATAGTTCCAAATATGTATTGATTGGGAAAACGATTAAAATTGAATAAATATCAACTGTTTTTATTCCATTAACTATTTAATTTGCACCTACCTATTAAAATATATACTGTGTCATTAATCATTTTGACCTTCTTTCAAGAGGAAGTTTAGTTAATTTCATATAATTTTAATGACAATTCTAAAAAACGAAGTTCGTAATATAAAAGTGTAAATGTGTGCATGTTTTGAACTTCTAATGTATTTATACACTTGATAAGAGTATATCTTTAACAAGTGCCTCCTTTGTGTTAGGTATTTCATTTTTGTTTTTTTGCATGATCATCAGCTTGTAATCTTCCGTTTTGTACATTTGGTATATGTAATAGTACAAAGAACATTAATTTGCAGTTTAATATTTATCTGAAAAGCTGAGGTATGTTGGATAAATTTTATATCTACATGAATTTATTAATGTTACTTATAAACCGAATGAACAATAATTAATCAGCAATAATAATACAGTAGTCAATCTGTTTTCATTTAATGAAAAAGAAATGGAAAACAGCCAAACTTTGATAACTTGAACCTGAAGGGAATTTAATTTACAAAATAATTCTAAATGTTGCTGAAAAATATTTAATACAACTTCAAAGACTTGGGTATACTGTTGACACTTTTTATTTCTGCTGTATTGCAACTTATTAGTGAAATTTGATCTTCATTGCCTATTTTTCCACGGTTTTATTATGTAAGAAGTGCATGGCCCTCACCATTAGCAAGCAACAAGTTGCTCTCGAGTTTGGTCAGAACACTCCAACAATGACGATTGTATACACTCGTTTACACTTATTTTGTTTGCTGTTATGACTTTTCCAATAATAAAGTTAATTCATTCTACATGATATGTTTTAGACAAAAAATTTTGACTACTGAAGTTTTGCTCTGTTGGGTGGCTGATATGCAGACTTTAACGAATCCCCAAATTAAAGGATTTTCATGTTCAGTGATATTTTATGGTTAGATTTCATGCATTTTGTAAAAAACCATCCACACAAAGTTTATAACTGCCCAGGATTATTAAGATTTAATTATTCTTAACCTCACATAGATGGAAATTCAACATATCAAAGCAACAACCTGCTTTATGTGCTAATAGATTCATTCAAGGTATCGAAAATTTTGAATAACCAAGGTATTTCTACATGGACATATGTGAAGTTTTTCTTTGTAATCTTCCACTACTTTGAGTAATCAAAGTTCTTGTCTTATCATGGTTCGAGTTATCAAAGTTTGACAGTAACTTGTATTTTACATTTTTTTTAAATTTAACATTTTTAGTATCCTTTGAATAAAAAAACGTTTTTACTTATATTTAAAATTGAGAAATTTAGGAGTTACAGAAATTTATAAATAAGTAATTAATAATAGTGCCGTACATCATTTCTGAAATATAAAAAAATTAAATAATTTTTAATCAAACTATAATGCCATGTATTTTGAAAACAGTGAGTTGTCATTGAGACTTGAAAAGTAAAATATAGTTATGGAATGGCCTAAGAAACTTTGCCTCATAAATATGTTCTCCAGTTCCCCTATTATTGCAGAACAAAAGATATTATGAAAGACGTCTTTAAATAATATTTATAAATATCCTGATTAAAGTCTATTGATGGCAATAAATGTCCAGTTGGTTCAGAGCAGCTTAAGTATGTACAGTGAAACCTCTATAATGAATGGTGTCCGTGCCAAAAACAAAATATATATAATTCGAGATGTCTGCTATGAAGAGGTAAAAGCTCATGAATTACAAAGTTTTGGGACTTAGAAGAAGAGTGTCTTTAATATGGAGGTGCCTTCCATGCTATTCACTCTATGCACTTTGTAACTGTGTAAATGTGTGTAATTATTTAATATTTAGTGATAGTGTATCTCTTTCCCATTCAACATTAAAGAATGATAATCCATAAAAGATAAAGAAACAAAGTGTCTATTCAAATGATTATCGAATGAATAAGAAATAATTATCCATACGAAAGTTTGAAAGTGTTAACAATGAAAAAATTATTTTATTTAATAATTTTAATTTTATTGGCAAAGCACATTTGTATAGAAACGGACAGGATTTCTGGAGGGCATTTTATTGAAAAGGGAAGTTCCCATTTTTTGTACAACTGCTAATAGGAAGACCTAAGTAAGTTTTCTTGTATTTACTATATCAGTGATAATGTATAGGAATTGTAGTCTTGCAGTACAAGATATAGTACGGCTTAAGTTCGGTTTAGGCCCTCAAGTTTTTGGGGAGTTTCTGTAGTTTTCCTGAAAGGCCACGTTTTTCATTGAAAAATTTCTATAAGAAACTTTCTCTAGATAAAGTGTCCATCCTATAGTTTTTCTGAAAGCCCATGACGAGACGAGTAAAACAATACCGGCCTCAATTTTCTAAGTCCAAAAATAAAAAGATTTTGAATTTTCTAAAAATGAAAATTCCTTATGAGATTTTCTATGCAAGACAACTGAAAATATTTGAAAATCGGTTAATCAATGTGAGGTTAGGTTGGGTTAGATTAGGATAGCTATAATAAGAAATATTATTATTGAAAATCTTGGCACTTAAACGACTGATTTTTTACATAAATGTGTCTATTTTTAATTTTAAAAATTGTCGGACGAATAATTTTTTTTTATTAATACGATAATCGTTTGATTAGCAACACTGATAAAGAAAATTCAAACTATTGGAGAAATTATTTCAAAAGCAAATAGAATAAAATTCTAATAAATCTTACTGTTTCAAGTAATTCTTCCTCCAAAGAGAAAACATGAACATGGATAAAGGGTGTTGTACATTCAAAAATATGTCAGTTTGATAAGGACTTTTGTTGTAATCATCAATTATGAAAATCTTCATAAGTCCATTTTATCAAAATGTGAATTACTACCAAAAATAATTTTCATATAAACCTCATTTTTGTGATGGATTAATTTTTGAACTAATTGAGGTTTTTCGAGAAATCCTTCAATTGTAATTTTTTTCAGAACTTCCCAAAATGTTAACCCAATTTTTCAATTTCAATTCTCTGAACTTTAATTACTTAAAGAAGGTTTGAATTCTTTATACAAGTCAGTAGCTTTAACTATTTTTGAAAAAAACAATATTTTATAGTGGATGATCTAGTATTCCACTGTAATCAATTGACCAGATGTAAATGCAGGATACCTTATATATCCATTCACACAAAGTTGATAGTAATAAAAACAAATTGATAAAAGCTGGGTTTACACAGGATTTTTAATCCGATTTAATTTTCTGCATTTAAGGTTAGGTAGTATCATTATCTGTCATTATCTGACATTTTATATTAAAAATCTGAAAACTAATGTCATTGTCAAATGATCAGTTTAACCAATCTGAGCATTGATCACATGACACTCAAACAACTATGATTTTTAATTTTACTATCAAGCTTCAACAACTGTGAATACATAATTTAAAAAAAAACTGAATATACATTACTGACTAAACAAAGCTGAAGACTTTCACAGTTCAAGTCTTTAATAAGTCGACGCCTTTTAGGATTAGACTGTGTCATTGTTGGATTGTAATATATACTCAGCGTTTCACTCACTTTCATCAGGAGGCTAAAGAAAGCACAGTAACTATAGTAACTCAACCATGCTAAAGGTGAAAGAGTCTTGCCTCTACTGTGGTTGACTTGTTGAGTTGCCATGCTCTTTTGTAGTCTCCTGAAGAAGCTCCTTATGAAAGTGAATATATACAGCATGAGTATAAGGTAACGCATAAATTTTATATTTTTTTAAAGGCAAGTATTTTAGCTGACGCAATTTAAATCCTTAACTAAAATGAGAGTTTTGCAACCAAGTAGGCCGATTTGAATTTTGTTTTCACTAAAAGATTGCTATTGTTATTCCCTTTCCAAGCATGTATTGCAAGTGGTGGAGTGCCATTTAAGATCTTGAGGTTATGCGTGCGAAAGCAATAAGTTAACCATGTATTTTAATGCCCCCTCCATAAAGAGCTTGAGGTATGTTTTCGTATTTTGATATCCTCATTTGTTTATGAGATATTAAGAGTGGATCGTTTTAAAATAAATGCATTGTATATAAAATTGAAACATTCTATCTCAAAGTTGATTTTAGTTTTCCCGTAATCATACTACTAAATATGAGAAGGAGCTGTGATTATTCTAGTTAGCCCCATGACTTGAGATAGAATGTTTAAATTTTATATCTGATCATAACATTTCATTCCAAACAACTTTTCTAGATAAAATTTTTCTCTATCTCTAAAAGTAAGATAAGTTCACTCTCAACACCATTTCAGGTTTTCTGATTTTTCTGGCACCCCATATATTATACCAAAATTCCAAGTATGGTTAAGGAAATTTTAGAATAAGCACAACTTTTTATGAAGAGTGACTTTTTTCAATAAAATGTTAAACACAAAAGTTTAGTTAGGTGTTGTCAGGTGTAGTCACATAATATGCAATTGTTATCTATCGATAACACACCGACGTTCTAGAAAATGTTTGGCTCCGGCGTCAGTAAAACGCCTGTAGCTATAAACTTAAAGATAGCTGTAACATACCTTACATCACTGAAACGAGAAAAAAATAAGCTTTCTTTTGAGCCGAAAGCCGACTATTCATTACATTAAAAAACTACCAACTTTATGCTGTATCTTGAATGTAAAACAGTTGAGAATCGTTTGGGGATAATTATCATATTCTATGTATAAAACCCTACAAGTTACTCCTTTACGATTTTTTCGTACCTGTAGCGGTTTTCAAAATAAACTGATTTTAAGATTTTAGAAGAAATCAGTTTTTTCTTAATATCTGCTAGGCTATGAGATATTGGTCCGGTTTGGCAACTGTTTTAATATGTACTCCTCGTGAGCAAATAGTTTGCCCATTTAACCGACCTTGTATCTCTTACGGTTTAAAAGATCCCAATGCAGGCCATGTCCCACCTAACACCCTGTATACTTGCCCATAAAAGATTATCGATTTTATGCATTACTTTATACTCACGCTGTATATTATAATTTACCAATGATACATTGTAATCCTAAAAGACGTCAATTTATTAATTACTGACTAAGACTTACAATTAATATCCATAAAGAAGCAACTCTTTAAGAACAGACAGGCTGCAGGGTGTATATCCAAAATGGTAATTTTCATCAGATGCCACAAGCTATTAAAAGCAAGCAATGAATTACAAAAAATTGTCTTTTTAGCAAAGCCTTGGTGGGGAGTATAAACATCCTGTGTATATGATAGCAAATTCTTATAACCAAGGCTGTAATTTCAAACCACACCATGCTTTCTATCACTGACTATACTTGAATGCCCTATTTTCAACTCCTGGATGTATGTTGTTACTATCGTTACTTTGTTTCTGTATATAGTCATTCCTGCTCTCATAAGAGTTTATTTGCTAAGCAGGTACTTACAAGGCAAAAGATGATTGAATTCATAAATTTTCATACAGCCTTAAAGTGGTAGCTTTTAGGGACAGAATATCTCTAAAAGTGAATATTTTATATTATTTCACGTAAATAGAAAAGATAAGATAAACTTTACTTAATTTTGAACATTACTAAGCATGTGTTCATAAATATTTTTATTTTTGATTTGCTGCCACAATAAATTTTTGCATTTAATGTAGAAATTTATAGTTTTATTTACTTTTTGACTATAATACAATATTCTGTTAGTAGTTGTTTCTGTTGTATATCTTGGCAAAAGTAATTTTTAAAATTGTTTTCAAATGAAGGCATCCCTTGAAGTACGAGCAGCAGGAAGAAGAGCAGTTAGTACTTTAGCGGGCGGTACAATGGCTCAAAATCTAGTTATACTTCATTTTAATGATGTTTATAATGTGGAACCTCGCCCTGCTCCTGAACCAGTTGGAGGTGCTGCTAGATTCTGTACTGCTATCAAAAGTTTCCAACATCTAAACCCATTAATTCTATTTAGTGGAGATGCATTCTCTCCTAGCATGTGTATGTACATTTATTATCATAGTATTTTCTAATAATGGTTAGTGACATCATTTTGCAGTAAGCACATTTACCAAAGGTCAGCAAATGGTTCCTGTTTTAAATAGTATTGGAGTGCATTGTGCCGTTTATGGAAATCATGATTTTGGTATATCTTATTTTTTTATTTCAAACAATTTTCCTATTATCTGATATTGTAGATCATGGTCTTGAGGTTTTATCTCAGTGGGTAGCACAAACTGAGTTTCCATGGTTAATGTCAAATGTTTTGGATAACGAGACTGGTCGTCCACTTGGAGAAGGAAGAATTACATATGTAGTACATTCTGCTGGACGCCGAATAGGATTGGTTGGCTTAGTTGAATTAGAATGGCTTGATACCTTACCTACAATTAATCCTGAAGAAGTTACATTTTTAGATTTTGTTGAAGCCGGACAAAAATTATCTACACAACTCAAACAAGAAGTAGAAATATTTTAATATTTTTATCGATATGCCATTTTATAAAAATTAAATTTTTAGGGTTGTGACTATGTTATAGCATTAACTCATATGAGAACACCAAATGATATAAAATTAGCTGAACAGTGTAATGATATTGATTTAATATTAGGAGGACACGATCATGTTTTTGAAGTTAAGGTTGTGAATGGAAAGTATGTTATAAAGAGTGGAACTGATTTTAGACAGTTCAGTAAAGTTACTATTAGCTTTGTTAATAATGGTACACCAGATATTTCTGTTGAAGAAATTAATGTTACCTCTGCATTCCCAGAAGATCCAAAATTAAAAGAGAAATTAGAAAAATATACAAGTGAGTGTAATCTTGGAATATTAAAATTGTATTATCTAATTTATGCTATTTGGCAATAGGTATAGTAGAAGGAAAAATGGATGAAGTGCTTGGTTGTTTTGCTGTACCCCTCGATGGACGTTTTACATCCATTCGAACTGCTGAGTCGAATTTAGGGAATTGGGTAACAATAATAATTACAGTTACAACCTCAGTTCAGTTATTTAAAGTTATATTTATTGCAGGTTTGTGATATAATATTAGCAGCAACTGGAGCTGACTTAGTGATACTAAACTCAGGGACATTTAGATCAGATCAGGTACATCCTGCTGGTGATTTTACTATGCGAGATCTTGTAAATATTATTCCAATGAGAGATCCACTGGCTGTTTTACGAGTTACTGGTAGACAGTTTCATAAAAATCTTTAATATTTTATCTATCTGTTATTTTATAGGACAACAAATATTAGCAACTTTAGAAAATTCTGTAAGTCAGTATCCCAAACTAGAAGGTCGATTTCCTCAAGTAGCAGGTATTAGTTTTGCCTTTGACCCTCGTAAACCATCAGGGCAACGGGTTGATCCAGCTTTAGTGCGCATTGGTGATGAATATTTAAATCCCCAGCAGACATACAGACTTGCAACTAAAAATTATATGCATAATGGTAACGACGGTTTTCATATGCTTAAAGATGCTCAAGTGGAGGTAATACCATACAGTTACTAAAACACTTTTTATTTTGTAATATTTATTTGATGATATAGGTCAGTGAAGAAGAATGTCCAGAATTAGGTTTAACCGTCCAAAATCATTTCCAAGCAATTAATATGCGTTTGGGTAAAACAAGAAGGCAATCTAAACATAGACAATCACTGGTAACTCTCTCTAGGAGGTGATTGCCTTATTTACTCTGTTCTATTACTAAATCTGAGATTAGATTTAAAAAGATATATTTAAGATATGGAACCCATATGGTCATTCTTTATATGTTCTAATTGTTATAAAAAAATGTTTTAGGCATAGTCTTGTAAAGATGCTAGATGGAAGTGAATTAGATGGTCCACCTCCATTACGTCGAGCTAGTACTATAGAGTCTCCAACAGTACCACAACAAACTCACCATTCAGGAACTCGTTTAACACGAAGAGCATCTTTAGATGATCTTGAACAAGAATCCTGCCAGTTAACACCAAAAATTGACCATCGCATTGTAGTAATAAACAACGATGAGGTAAGACACTTGTATTTACTGAATTTAAGATTTCTTATTATTCTTGATTAGAAACGACAAGAACTGCTTTTACAACGTCAACGAATAGAAGAAGATTCTGTAATTCAAGAAGTAGATGAATATTCTCCACAGAATTAGTTGCTTAAATATGCTTACATCAATACATGTAAATCATTCTTATGATCTCAGTCTGAAGAAGAAAGACACTTCTTTTACCTGGCCTACATTTAACTGATTAGTAGGTGACTGTGTGAATGACCGCTATTGATGTATAATCAGCTTCTATTTCCCCTCCTTAGTGTATAATGAATATTTTTAGTGTTCATGGTTTTGTTACTAAAATTCAATATTAATTTAAAACAAAATTGTAAGACTAAACTTTCAAACATTTGCGGCTATATTTCTCTCGATGGATATAGCTGTATCTTATAAGCAATTTCTAAAATAGGTTTGTAAAAATATCAAAAATAATTGTTTTTAAGATTTTTTGGATAAAATCTTGAAGTTCTCTATATGTTGTATTTGCAAAATACTCTAACATTCAAAATAATGCTTAGCTATTCATTGTTCTTTTTTTCAAGTTTAATCACATCCCTGCTGTCTTTACTTTTACTTCTAGGCAGAGGTATAAAGACAATGGTTATTTCAAAACATCACAAGCAAGACTAGTTTAGAATGCGTTGAAAATATTTACTCAATCAGGATGCTTGATTTACATACAACAAATAGAATGTTTTAATTAAATTTAAATTTTTGTATGAGTTACACATTCCACATGATGTACTTACTTGCGTTTTTAATAATTAACTTTTCTGCTGTGTGTGATTTTCTAGGATAAATAAAAAGAAAAATTTGGAAATACTGAAGGTTTTAAATGGAATTGCATTTTTAAACTTAATTGTAGTAAAAACCGTTGTACATTTTAAATCATTTACAATTATATGTATACGTATACTTCATGTACTTATATAAATACCTCATTTTAATTTAATTTAAACTGTCAAATAAATTCTTAACTTGTAGAATTTCTACCTAAGACAAAATTATTTTTTATCAGAAATAATTATTTATTCAAACCTACAGAATGCTTGTAATGCATGATGATAGTTCAGAAAGGTTGAATTGTAACTGTAACTCTTTTCAAGGCACATAGTGCACATCAGGGTTTGTCAAAGCAACATTAAACAAGCATAACCAAAATCAAAATCATACTCACTTAAAATTGAAAACTTGTAAAGAGAATAAATACAATCAAAATAGAAACATACATATACAACAAAATTTAAGTTCTGTAGCTTGCATTTCTCACAAGCAACATTATGTAAACAGGGTGTTTTAGCTTACTAAGGACATAGGAATCTTAAAATTGAATATCTTCAAAACTGTTTTGTTTAATCTTATATGTATACCACTGCAATCAACGTTGAATAAAGAATCAAAAACAGCAAAATAAATAGGATGTTCCATTCAAATGAATTTAGGTTTTATGCATTACTCTTTTATTGGACACTCTATGTAGTCAAGTATAATTTTAGAAATTACAGAAAATTGCTTCTATGCAATTTTTCTTAGTGAATTTTTTTATCCACAATCAACTTATAATTGGATTTTTATTTTATCCACAGTGGAATACAGTTGTGGATAAAACATTGTACCTATTGCATTCCTGTTTTAGTCGTGTTTGCATAGTTACTTACTGCCATTGACATTTCTATTTAAATGTGGGTTTATTTTTTTATTAAATTCAAATAATTTGGGCTTGTAATTCGTGTTTTAGTCGCGTTTTATCCACTTACGAAAATTAAATGCTTGAACTGCATACTCGCATTTAAACATTCTTGCATGGATAAAATGCTGTCTAAAACACTCTTACAATAAATAACTATTATACATCTACAAATTGTGATGCTGCACTCTGTATTACCCATCAGTGTCATAGAGTAAAATCACAAAGTTTTTCCATTAATAATGTTTGACATCAAATTTTCTTGTTTTAACCTCAAACCTTAACTAACTATAGTGTGCCTTGATATTATTTTATTAAATGCCATTTTTCTAATGAGAGAGTGTGGACAAACTTGTCAAACAAGAGAGACAAAGATATACATTAGCTCTCTGCTCTTAATAGTAAATTCGTATTCTATCCTTTACACTCGCCGTACGAGTAGAGAGCTAACGTATATTTTTGTCTCTCTTCTTTGACAAGTGTGTCCACACTCTATCCATTAAAATAATGACATTTAATAAAACAATATCAAGCAGTGTTGCCAACAATGACGGTTTTCCGCCAAATTGGCGTTTTGCGCAAAAGTTCTCGTTGGCACTTGACGCATTTCTTGGCGCTTAGAAATTGTTTAAGTTTAAATCTGTTTGACTTTAAAATATAATAACTATTATTACTTTTATTGCATCTTATCAATACAAGTTCTATAGGGAATCTTAATATATATGTGCAATTTGAACCGGTATTCGACGGTAGTGCCCTCTAGTAATCGAACTGAGAATATACGTGATGTTGTTTATATGGAAATTTTACCGAGATTTAAATTGGCGCTTAATATAGCGCTTTTGTCATCTCAGACGGCGCTATTTGGCGCTTTGACGGAACGGAACTGGCTCTTTTATAAGATAAAATATTGGCAACACTGATATCAAGGCACACTAACTAACTACAGACAACGTGTGCGTACCATGGGGATACAACAAACTATCTGTCTCTTTCTTGTAATTACAAACCAAGTTTTTGTATCCTTTTTTAGTTTCTAGGTTATTTTAATGATTCATACGATTAAAAGATGAAAAATATATGGTTTGTAATTGATACGAAAGAGACAGATAGTGCATGTTGTCTATAAATTTGAAACATATCAGAAGAGCGCATGCAAACTGCTTAATCATTTGAATTTTTGGGTAACTACAGCATGCAATCTAAACTGATATACATCCATTTCTACCACTTAAATAAACACCATAGAATTAGTTACTCTTGGACAAATAAATGCTTTTAGGGCACTCTTAACCTCTTCCCTAATTTGTTCAAGATATCTTGAATACATCTATTAGTGTGAATAGAATAATCTAAACAAATTAACTCGTTTTATGTAACTCTCTAATTTACTTGTATTATATCATTCCGTGAATCTGAGTTCTTAGAACTTGACCAAATTTGGTTAGGTAAAAAAAGTGAATGCTTTTGGAAACGTTTTTAGAAATAAATGATTAGTTAAGGGGTTAGAATTCAGGATAGACAACTCTTAAGAAGATTGTTAATTATCTTCAAAGAGAATTGTTTTTCTGAAGTAGAGAGATGATGAAATCAACTTAGCACAGTAACCACACAGTAACAGTCATGACCTTAAGAACTACCTATAAACATACTATGTTTTTGCTCCATGAGTCAACAAGGCACATTTTTTGGTTACATTTAAAATATTGTAATTATTCCTCTATGATCTCTACTTATATTAATTAATTTCCAACTGACTAAGAAAAATCTAGGTTATGAATACATCGGTACATGTTATTGCATCACCAAATTCTGTGTTGCACCACCAACAAAGAGGAAAACATGCTATCTTCCATAACATATAAAAACAAAGAAAAAGATAAAGGGTATTGTCTTCCATTTTTTTCATTTGTGGGGACATTCATCTTTAGCATATAAACATATTTACATTTTTGTGTTGTTCAAATTATATTTAAAGAGCTTGAAGGTCTGCAGTTTTGTTTGTTCTGCAAAAATTCCGCAGTACCGGTATATCAGCCTGTTACTGTGTGAACCTACATAAAAATTATTGACATGGATGGTATCATATCATCTCTATGAAGAATGTTTAAGTTTTTATAGAATTTGATATAACAAGAAAGCCTTGATAATAAAATCATTCCTGCTATAAATCAGCTTTTTTTATTAATTAATTAATTCTGAAATTTGCTCAGACTTATTAATAAGGAGAAATATAAAGAAGATTAAAAACACTTTTTATGCAACTTGTAAAAATGACTATTTCTTACTCTAATGTTAGGAATAGTATTTTGATATTACAAAGTATTTTAAACAAATAATGCACAAAAAATAATTTTGTATTAGGTAGATACTTTCAATTTTATTCTATTAAAAATAATTTGAAGGTTATTAAAAGTTACACCAAGCAACATTTATAGTGTGATTAGATCATTAGATGTAATTCTCTTTCATTCAATTTATATGATTCTATATATTGTTATAACTTATAAGTGTGCCTCTTGTAAAAGTGCGAGGATAGTCTTTCGAAATATATTGGAATGCAAGCCTTATGCTCTAAATGTATGTAGATACCTATTATAAGTGAAAAAAAAGAGTATATATTTAAAAGAGTACAAAATAAATTAGATTATCCAGCACTGTCAATTTCAAATAATATAAAAGACATCTTTTGTGTGCTTAATAGATACGTAAATAGCAATTGCAAATAAAACCATTTTAAGACTTATACCTATATGTTAAAAGACATTTCACTTAGAATAGTTTGTAGCAGATAGTAGTAGAAGTGAATATCACCTTTGCAAATGAAAGATGTACTTTAAATTGCCAAGGTTTGAATGCTGCAAAATGCAGTCGTAGTATGAAGAGTTGTGCTTATACCTAATTGCTTTGCTTTTGTTATTTTAATTTAAAATTGTCATATAATTCTCATTGATGATGTAGATTCTTAAGCAAACACTTAAGTATATCACAATGTTTTCTGTATTATAATTTATATAAAATCATTTTCGAAATTTGAACTTTTGGTATTTTTATTGTTATTTATTTAATTTAGAAAATCGGTCCCCTTTAAAAAACTAGGACAAGAGGACTTGAAGCATTGAGGAGTTATTAAAGTTCAAGATAAAGACATCATCTTGAAAAAATATATTAGGCATTAAGTTGATTTTCTTTTCAAAAGAAAAATTGTGATATAAGATTTGTAACAAGCTATATCATAAACAGTGTAAGTTCCTTAATATTTTAGGAAATCTTAAGGAAGGAATTGAAGAGTGTCCATTACTAACAAGTGAAGTACTGAAATTATTGAATCAAGATATCTTAATAAAACATATATTGTAAATTCTACTGCGAATGTGGAGATGACTCACCTTCAAGATTGTTCTTTTTTATGAATGAATTTAAAATTCCGTTGTAAGACATAGCTGAAGATGCAGATGGTGCTTTGAAAGATAAACCTGAAAAAA
>VTPC01002253.1:0-11012 GCA_011009095.1 Ignelater luminosus
TTTTTTGAATTTGTATAATATACCTGTGTAACCTACATATTTTTATTATTTCTATGAACTGTAGGTGTGAAAATAGGGTAATTTACTTATTCCTTCAACTTTGTATGTCCTATTCGGTCGATATCAAATACTCTCTGCGTAATACTTCAATAAATACACACATATCACACATGTGACACTATTCAGTAATTGTTGCTTATTTCCAGGTATGTCTGTTATAATATGTCACAGGACAACCATTATTGTGTTCTACTAACCTCGATTCCTATAAAAATATAATAATGATGTGATAAACAAAAAACAAGTAACTAGAATGAAATATTGACAAGCGATGTAATGTGTAGGATATTTTTTTGATTCTATTCTATGTACTACTAGACAGGAAATGAAACTTCATTTCCAGAAATTTTATTTTTCTCCTTTGAAGCTGTTGGCAGCTAATGGAACTTATTTGGTGAAATGACATCATATTTCCTATAAATACTTAAGTAATTTGAGGTTCTAACTTATATTTCTGTTATGGGATTTCAAACCAGTAAAAATATTTTGCAACAAGATTTAGATGAATGGGCTATCACATAATTTGCAAAATTTAATAAACATCCACTTAGCTATTTGAAGGTGATAATCTTGATTTTGTTCAACAAGCTAAACAACTGCTGCTAAAAAGCTACTAAACTTTCCCTTTTGCTGTAATAACAAATAAATAAATCAGGATTTTAGAAAATGAACTTTTTTGGTTTTCACCCTGTATCTTTGGAACGGGCAGATAATTGTCAATGTAACCATGCATTATTAATTGTCATATAAATACGAAACTTTTTCCCCATTTAACCAAGCTTGTATCTATTACCATTTCCAATATCCCCATGTAGGTCATTTTAAACTGGACACACTGTACATAGTATGTGTTACCACAAGTTGATTGCTATTGCTCTTCAGTTTGCTAGGAAATTTTAACTCTCTTTGTTATCTTCAATTATTTGGAAACTTCAAGGTCTACTACGGTTAAATCTTAATTTTGTAATTTCTTGTAATTTTTCTCCTTTAAACATAGTCATATTTACATGGTTGAAAAGCTCTTTGTATGACAATTTGAAAAATGTAAGAATCCAATATGGCGCCCATAAGAAAAACAAAAGTTGGATACGAGTACGTGAAATTTAGAAGGTCTAGCATTTGTTTGAAGTTGTTTTTAAAATCCTCATTAGGCGCTATTTTGTTTCTGAAAATATTGTTCATTTATCTGTAATAACGAATAAATAAATCAGGATTTTAGAAAATGGACTTTTTTGGTTTTCACCCTGTATCTTTGGAACGGGGCAGATAATTGTCAATGCAACCATAGATTATTTATTGGCATATAAATACGAAACTTTTCCCCATTTAACCAACCTTGTATCTATTACCGTTTCCAATATTCTCATGTAGGTCATTTTAAACTGGACCCACTGTATAATGAGCAGTAATATATTTCTATAATAACTTCAGACATTAATTAAAAATGTCATGTGTACGACTGCAATACATTTCTCTCAATCAATTAAATGATCAGCATTAAAACGCATTTCAACATCGTTTTTCTAACTAACATCTTACATCTTATGTAATCTACAATTTGCGACTTCCATTTCAGAGTTTGTCTTGGGTAGAAATCTCCAGAGCTAGTTTAGTGTCACACGACTAATAAAATAAACAAAAAATGCTTTTTTGACACAATCCCAAGAAAGTTTGTCCCGGTTTGGTCAAAGAACCTCGATTAGTTTGGAAAACCTAGTTTGTCCAAAAAACCAAGTATACTAAAATCCAAAAAGTTCTACTCTCTGAAACAATCTGACCGGAAAGATTGAAAAGCAAAAAGCCTTTTACACGTAAAATCTAGTAGATTCTAAGCCTACATTTTTGCTGAGTCATAAATTGACTGATTTGAAGAACTTGACATCAGAAAACCAAAAACTTTTACAGCCCGAGTCTTTCAGGATTAGACATTGTTGAATTATAATATATACTTTACGTTTCTCTCATTTTCATAAGGAGCTTCTTCGCGAGACTAAACTAATTCAACGTATCAACCACGTTAGAGGTGAAACGTTTTTGACAAGAATAGAGAGATTGGGGGTTTATATACACGAAGGGTGGAGTTAATGCACTGTAACGGTGGTTATTGTTATTATGTTTTTGAAATTCTATTGCTTTCCTGATTTTTCTGGTATGATAGAAAGATGATTTTGAAATAATAGACGCATCTTCAAACAAAATCTTATCTTCTGTCTTGTGTTGATTTTGGCAACAGCAGACGTAAATATCCGACCTGACTTTATACCCTGCCTGTGTTCAATAATGCGTGTGTTAATCGAGCGACCAGTTTTTCCATTTATACTGATCACCAAGAGCGTGGCATGCAGTAAACTTCTTCAAATTAAGTGTTAAGTGTTTATTTTCAGAAGAAAGTAAGAGCTGTAAGATTTTGTTGATGGGCTTAAAAACGATTTTGATTATATGTTTCCGGATCGTTTCCCTATTCGATCTGGTACCTTGTGAATTTATGATAAAATCAGTGGAGATGAATGCAGTTATACTCTGAAGAGCCTTTTCTGGAGAAGAGTCAAGGCGTTGCTTGATAATCCTCTTTATGTCCTACTCCCTGTAACCACTGTTCAGAAGACTGTTCCAGACATGTTCTAATTCCTCTTCAATATTGTTGGGTTGCGAGACGAAAATTGCTTGGTGAACGAGTAAATTACGAAGATATTTAACTTTAGAAAACCAAGGTTTTTACTTTTTTTGGAATAGTTACTAATCGGTTATGAATTTTAAACTTTTCTAACCTAAATCTGAATGAGCATACAAAAGTGCACAACATCGCCCATTAACCAAAGCTCTAACTATAATAATAAGAATGTTACTCGTATTATCCTGCTCAATTTGGGACACCCTGTATACTCTATAAAAATACAAAGATTAAGATACGCACAGATCGGAAATCCAATCGCATAGGAAAAATCATGCTCAATACAAATAAGACAAGCTTACTCGTTAAGTTGCACCCTAGATCGTCCAAAAAAATAATTAATGGTTTAAAAGAATTGAATGGGTGCAGAACAACACTAAGCAAATCCAAGCAAGGTGATATCGCAATGATAGAATAAGTGATAAATTTTAATTATCTGGGGACTGAAATATCTAGCGTTTGTTATCTATACAGCGTGTCCCCTGACTAGATGGCTATAGCTTAAAAATGTGTTTTTCAGTGCATTTTAAGTCGGAAATGTTCAGTAAACATGTACAATGTACATAGCTACATTCGAACGTTATTCGTTAACAAGTTATGCTCATTTTAAGGATATCTGATCTGAAAAGAGAAACATCAGTACATCAGGTTGTATCGATGTAACAATATATTGCAATTACCAAAACTTTATAGAATATCTCTTTTTTGCCTCTGTACATACATGCAATCTGACTCTTCGTATAGTAAAACAAGTAACTGTTTGAAGAGTACGACGGTGGGCAGGAATGGATGCAACAGTATTCATAATTTCTAAAGCAAGTTTATTTCTGTTGCATGAATCATCTGCATACACCACATTCTTCAGTATGTGCCCAGAGCTAGTAATCAAGAAGGCTAGAGTCAGCTAACTGCGATGGCCAAGTAACTGTGGTTTGTTTTTCAATTTTTGTTGATTTCTTATAATACATAGCTTAAAACGACTGTGCCGTGCGTTGTAATTATTGATTTTTGAATATAATTAGGTAAATTAAACATTTTGAACTTAAAATTACCTGACCAACACGTATTTAAACTATGGCCATCTGGTCATGAAACACCCTGTATAAAAGAATTTAGCAATAAATGTTACAATCAGCATAAATATTAAGATATCTTAAAAATGTAATGGGGAAAAACAACTACAAAAGCACAAAGAGCAAAATTAAGATAAGTAAAAGTTAATCTTTGATTAACCTTAAATATGCGACAGAAACCAGAGCAGCACAAAAAAAAAACGAAACAACTAATACGCACAACGGAAATGAATATACAGGGTGTCAATTTGAGAAGTACCATAGGCTATATGTTTGAAACTAAAAACGATATTAGAAATCACTTTAAATCGTTTCGATAATATGGAGGAAGAAGTAATATGACGTAATAAGTTATACTCTCTCAGCTAATCTCTTAAGTCCTGGGCACATCTATTAAATAATCTTAAATAAAACACCCCACTTGTAATGCCTCGTTAGAAAAGGCCTAAGAATTTCAATTATTTAGTGAAAACAAAATTGAAATTGGTCAACTTGGTCCAAGATTATAGCACAAAATATCTTGTTTTAGTGTTAAATATAAATCAAAATATCCGAGTAAATCAACAAATTTCAATTGCTTTAATGTGTATTTCGGATACAAAACAAATAAAGGTAGGCATTTCTAAATAAATAATGTGAATTGATTTGTTATTAGAAACTCAAAACAGACAGCATGAACAACATGTAATGAATATTTTTTAAGGACCGTGCTCAATGAAGCAACTCGCGTTTAAATTATATTATTCAGTAAAAAGTGTTTACCTTCATCTATTTTAGACGTGAAACAAGCAACAAAACAATTAAAATGTATTTAGTTACAGAGATAACGTGATTTATATTCAGCATTAAAACGATATGATTTTGGATTAAGTAGACCGATTTGAAGTTGGTTTTCATCAAAACGTTGCTACTATAGTATTTCTTTTCTAACAAGACATCGCAAGTAGTTAGAGGTTAGGTAAGAGAGGGTAACTTACTACATCATTTTACTTCCCCCTCCATATTATCGAGACGATTTCTAGTGATTTTTGATATCTTTTTAGTTTCAGGCTTATAGTCAATTGCAACTTTTCAAATTGACACTCTATTACGAACAGTAGTCGGAAAAATGAGTGTAGACACAAAAAAACAATCAACCTAAAGAGTAATGTAAAGTAACAGACACTGTACACTTTGTAAAATAAAGAAAAAAAAGAATGAAACAACCATGTTAGGAGAGAGATAAATGCCACAAGACAAAAAAGAAGTCATAAAAAGAGATGGATAGAAAGAAATACATAAGACAAGTGCTAAGAAAACAGGTACAATGCAAGGGTAAATCTATGTCTATACCACGAATAACTCTGACTCTTCGAGCATATTACTTTCGTTTAATTCGAAACACAAAAAGACTGTAAAACAAATTGTCATAATTCACCTTCCATCTATAAATAGCACCAGCCAACTTTGCACTCTACGCCTATAGAGTAAATCGTTGCAATCTACAGTGTAAACAATGCATACCTTAGAAAAGGAGAATGCGTGTTAACATTCCATCCCTCACCTCAACTAAAGTGGGTCGCTTGCTTGTTTTGGTGATAAGTCATATCTTTTGCTGTAATTTGATATGGTAATGGGGGATGTTAGGAAGAGGATGTAAGTTGATACAGTAAACCTGTGAATACGTATTCACAGTTTGTGCCATTTCCTGTTTAGTAGTATGCCGCGTGCTGGCTTCTATTTTGGTGTATCGGCGATGTTACTGAAAAAAATCTAGGAGTAAGGACTAATGAAGATTGACAGACTTTCTTCTTAAGAAATGAAATTCGAAACTATTTGATCCTTTTCATCATCATCAGTTTACATTTGCATATTCTCTTTCGTGACACGTTAATTGCCTACGACTACATGTTAAAAAAATGCCTTCTTAGCCCTAGGGATTACAATCCCGGAATCCCGAATTTTGAGATACTTGGAAGTTGATTTTTCTTTTCCACTGCATTAAAAAAAAGATTTTTATCTGGAATCTGTTAGTTTAGCAAGATGTTCCTGTCGTTTTCTGATGCAATACAATGTACGATGTCAGCAGCAAAGGTGCAAATGCGAGGTAAAAATGAGGCAGGTGAGTATATTAGAATGTTCATTAATTACGATTATAAACTGTTGTCTCAAGACTTCAAACAATGCAATATCAAAATTGTAAAATTAAAAATTTTGGGACAAGCGAAATATTTTATAAGGAATAAAATTTCTAAAGAATCAATGATAAAGACCGTTTTCTTTTGCTGCATACTTTTTCGGAACGCTGTATACAACCCTGGGATTATAAATTTCTCAATCTTGAAATCCCAGAGTTACACAGGTTTCTCCATGACATTTCCTCAGTGCAAATTTGAATTACAAGTAGTTTAGACTAAAAGTTGGTGGCAAAATGATGCAGGTTTATACTGATATTATTCCTTGTAATCACTTCTGTAACTCTTCTTCCATTTTCAACTTAAGCCGTTTCTTGCTACTTTTGTCTTTTTCTTTTACAGGATCTGCTCTTTGTTTTAATTTATGTATGAATTCTTCGCTTTTATTTATCTGTAGTTAATCAATAAGTTGCCAGTAGCATAATAATGAATGTTTCCAAACATAACTATCTTATGGAAATTAAAGGTCACTGAATAGTTTACATTTTTCTGTTTTAATAAATCTAGAAAATCTCATACCATCCACCTTGTTGGTGCTGTTTAGAACTAAAAACGATCCTATGCGATCCTTTAAAATGTTTTACATTAAAGGCCACATTCTGGAATCGTTTCTAATATTCTTGATTGAGAAGTTATGAGAACTACTTCTTCAGCAGTAGCTACAGATACTTTGTTTATTCATATTTTGAATTCCAAATTTGACTAAGTCGTCGACAATATAAAATTAGATTGGATATTGTATGTATATAGAAAAAAAACGCTGTTTCTGATTTGGTAAGAAATGAGTAACACTAATTTCATTATAAAATGATCTTCCTTTTAGCATGTAAAAAGATAAAATTCACCCAATAATATTGGTAATATTTCTAATATTTTCTACAATATTTTTTCAATTGCATTCGTTGAGCCCTTCAAAATAAATGGAGTGAAGAGACTAGCTAAATCAATCCGCATAGGCAATTAACTTCTAGCTATCTAATCTTACGTTTTGAGAAAAGGAAATTTTGTTCCACTAACACTATACTAGAACATGCTCAAGAACAGAATTTATGAAGGACAAGGGCAAGGATGGGATAAGTAATACTGATAATTAAATCCGAGAAAGACGCTGCTCCAGTATTTTATCTATATAATTAAGGATTGATTAGTTGGGAATATTAACTGGGGCCTTCTGAATGGAAGCTTAGTGCATTAACCGCTAAATCACACCGCCGCTTGCTGTCTCGTCAAAGGGGTTAAAAATAAATTTCTATTTATCAGTCAAAAGTGCAATAACAAAGGTAAATAAAAAAAGCCTAAGCAAGGAAAGTAAAAAAAAACCAATTATGATAATAATTTTTTAACTGTAGTGACTAAATTAAAAAGTAATTAGTACTAACCACACACATTTAGACAAAGCTTCATTTTTTTACTAATAAGTGAAATGGAAAGAGGTCCAACAGCGCCTATGAGTTAAAGAGGTCCATGTAATGCCTGCTTTAATATTGTTTACGCTGATGTTAGTACTGTGCCATCAGGTTTCTCAAGTTGCAACTTTTTGTAATACCACGAGTACCTAAATATTTTCTTACATATTTTATTTTATCTTAGTGTTAAAATTTAAAATAGGAGATGGTTGTGGGTAGTGTTACGGAAGTTTACCATGGAATTATTCACGTGTTATGTCCTGACCAAAATAGACATAAAATTATTTTAAAATTATTGGAGTGCGGAAGGGATAATCAGCTTAGCGGCCCCCTCGCTATCGATTTACCTTTTTTGTATCATTATAGAATACACCACCTACGCTAAAACTATAACCCTCTGCTAAATGAATAGGAATTAATTTTTAATTAAATACTCGAGTTAGTGTCACGTAATCAGAAAGAAACACGATAATTTCCCAATTTACCCTTTAATTTCCACAAAAGATCGTTATTCAACCCTTCTAGCTTCAGCTTTTTTCCAGGGTACATTTTGCAAATTTAATCACTACGTTGTCAGGTGGGTCGATATTCGTTAAAGTCATTAGTTAGAATTTCCATCGTAAAGTTTACGAATGAATTCTAAGAAAGTAAGAATTATCTGGAAAACATTTCATTTTACAGTTTCTGTTTTACAACCATAACAAACACCTTAGGTAGTATTTTATTGATTTATTATGCTGATTTATGATGTGTTTTTTCTTATCTATGTATGTTAATGCCGAATAAATTTCTCTACTTAAACTTGTTCTACGTATCGTGCATGTAGATATTGATTTCAAATATTGCTGATATTTAATAATAATAACGAATGAGTTTAGGACACGACGCTTACTTGAATAATTAATAAAAATAAAAACAAACAATCCATTTTGTAATTCCATATACTGTAAAAAACATAGGAGATGTAGAATTTCTTGAAAATTCCCTTGATGGAAATCCATCAGAAAGATTAAAAAGCAAATAAATCATTAACAATGCAAAATGGCGTAGAACTGTAATAATCAAAAAGAAATAAAAAATATCGCATGCATTAACACGTGTCACCCGCAAAACTGTCAATATTAGAAAGTGACCGCAAACAAAATTAACTTCTATTATAATAATATCACGCTATACCTACAGCAACATGAATAGGAAACACGATGCAGAACAATCCGTATTAAATCGCATAAGAATTCTAAACAGATTTTCTGATAGTTAACTTGACGTTATAACAGTTATAATAACTTGTAAATTGAGCAACAACGTACTGAAAGTCGTTATAAGCTTCCTGTCAGTTTTTTATTCTTTGCTTTAGTTAAGAGAACCTCAACTCTTGTATATGTACATACGTTCATCAATCATTAAGGCGTAATAAATATGAGCAGTATAGTGTAGCACAGTTAGAATTTACATACTATAGCTATAATATCTCAGATAAAAACATAACCCAAATATGCTAAAATGTTGTAAATTACCTTAAGGAGTTCCTTGTTACTAAAACTAGGTAGCAAAAGAAATCAGTACTAAGTATCTGAGGCGTATCATATTGAACTGTTCATAATCGAGTGTTTTGGGACAACTTGTTATCGACGAGAAGTTTCCACTCGGATGGTAATGTAAAATCTTAATAAAATCAATACCAGAGGGCACTCACATCACACACCACAAGAAGAGATTAATAATAAATCTTGTGGCGTGTTCTAGATGATATGAATAAATTAGTCTAAATGGGAAAAGAAAGCCAATGAGCTACAAATACTTCAAGTTGGACATCTATAGTGTTATTAACCGCTAGTGAACTTGGTTTAATAAACGGCAAAATTTAATATTCGAACTTAGTTAAGGTCAATGTTGATTATATTGATGTCAAACGTACGAAAAACTGTTAAACTCAATAAATAACAGATAGAATACAGGTTTCACTGTCCTGTCACGATTTATTCAAATATGTACGCCTTTTAAGAATCAAAAGTAGTTACTATAACGGAGTTCGTTTGAATAAATCAGAGAAACTAAGGTCGTAGTTTCTGTTTTTGCTTATAGTAAAAGAGACCAAGGTATCTCAAGAACAAAATTTCACGAGTTAATTGAAATTTTATTGACATGTTTGTAACTTGTTTATTTTTAAACTTACCTCTCAGAAAGCGCAGAGAAAAAACTCTATTTCAATGTCACGAGCTATGAGATGTACAACTTTCCGTAAGAAAGAAACTTCTAGTACTGTCTTTACCTTGAAAATTTTTTTCTATCGAATCGTTTATTAAACACAAATAGCTACTAATAAATAATTCTGTTAATGTAAAAGTTCTTTGTAAAGACTAAAACCGTATTACACACCCGAGAAAAATTATTTTTGAAAAAATGAAGCTCAATCAAAAATTTTATGAGTATATGGTTTCCGATACCTTTTTATCTAGATATGAGCTTGGTGTTTTGTGTGTTACCTTTCTGTAACGATATTATTGAACTTTGACTTGCAATTTTTGATATTTCAATTGGTTGTCCTTAACATAACTGTACTTGATTCATTAAGTTGAACTTGACAACCAAGTTGCCATTAAGACTGGGACACGGCGCTAGTGTCCTCTAAAAAATTGAAGAATCCCATACACTGACCAGAGTTCAAATCGATACTGCTTCTTTGCTGAGCTATAACTGTCTTGTTCTAGGTCTACATGTTTTAATAATGAAGAGAGAGATAAAGAACTGCTGTAATACAGTTCGTTGGCTAAATGTTTCGCAAAGAAAAACGAAGCAAATAAAATCTCAAATTTTCTCATTTTACAAAAACGTCGTGATGCTATCTCGTATAAATTTTTGGCTTCTGTAGTCTATAGCTCTAAGACTTTCTTTCTAAAAACCATCAACTTTGGTATTTTCAAAATTTCGTACTTGATTTTTATCAGCCAATATTCCGACTGTACTGCAGTGAAGGCTTAGATGCTTTTGACCTTTTACCAAAAAAAATTACATTTTCTGTGGTAATCTAAACATTCTTGTTTTTGCGTCATTCATTGAAATGGTAATGGTTTTAGCAATTTTCTTTTGGAAAAAAATTTAACGTAACAGACCTTGTCTTTTCAATTTCTGCAGCATTATGAAATATGTACTTCATTCTTACCGATTTTAGTTAATCTATAACTCCATGTTTAATGCACAGACTATACTATTAAGAAAATGACTACCAGCACTTTATAAAGTTGTTGATTCCATTGATTGTTCCTGATAATGATCATTGCCAACAGATTATAATCTGACAATTATCTGAAAATGTCATTAGAGCACTAGAGATCTTTTATTTTCTCTTTTTGATTTTCTTGACTGGAAAGTATCTAGATGCACAAATAACTATTATACCCTACATAAGAAAGTTTTTGAGTAAGAAACTTTAATTTCTGAGATCCGGAAAAAAGTTTTCATGTCGTTTTTTTTATTTTTTTATTTATTTTTAGTTGAGAGCACAGATAACCGATATCATACGAATACATCATTTCATTTGAGCTATTAGCCCAGTAGATATTAAAACTGTCACTCATTAATCATCTGGCAATGAACTGTTTTCTTACTTAATAAGATGTAAAAATCT
>VTPC01002253.1:16012-37591 GCA_011009095.1 Ignelater luminosus
GGCATTGTTTTGATTTATTCTGCTGTTTATTGTTAAGTAAGTGTTAGTTTTTTTTTTACGATTTCAAACGCTGTTCTTTGAGAGGTAAGAAAGACTTATTTTCAATCATTTTCTTCTTGAAGAATTCAACTTTAAATTGAACATGGATTTTTATTTTTTAATCTTTATTCAATCTTTTTCATCTTAGATAACTCAAATGAACTTATACTAAAAGCTCTTCAGCTTGGTAAATATCAACAAACACATCGTCTAAAGAAGACTTATTTTCAAGAAAGATTTTGTGTTATCTTTGTCTTGCCTTCTCCTAAAGAACTCATATTCTTTTTCAAAAGTAAACTTCATCTATTATTATTGTCAAATGTCGACAAAGAAATACAAGGAAGAGCCTGATGCAGATTTGGGTAAATATAGTCAAATTCTCAAGTATTTGGGTTTTTGACCTGTGGTAAACATTTCGTGCTCGTTAGCTGGTTTGAACTGATCTGATTTCTGCATTTGCCAGGTTTTAGGAGTTAATTTGGCTTCTTGGAGAAGCTCTTTGAGACGACGCAATTGCTTTTACTTTTTCTTCCAATCTACCGAGTTAAAAAGCAATAGATAAATAATATTTTCCTTGATATTGATATTACCCATGGCTTCTTTTTCTGAGCATCAATGGGTATATAAGATTTCCAAACCGCTGAACGGTTTCTGCTTTCTAATGACTTTTCAATTTTTTTTCATTCCTAAATAGCAACTTCTCAGTATTTCTTAGTTCCTATTGGAGCTTTCAATGCTAAGATAAGCAAACTGCTCAGATTCTTAGTTTAAGAACCATTGACTTAGAGACCCAAAATCTTCCAATTTACAACTGGTCATATTTTTTCATACCATAAAACTTAATTTAACTTCTAAACTTAAACTACAACCTACCTAACAAGCCCGGCGAACGCAATATCCCGTAATCAAATTTCTCAACTTTTCGGGGTGAACTAACATGATAAAGTTCTAGTTGATTTGCTTCTTAAAACATTCAGTACAAGAGATATTTAGACAAGCCGAGTACATCAAGCCATAAAAGTGTTAAATACCTAACTGTTGTACAAGAAGATTGATCCGATTTGAAAACTGAGAACTATATTTTTCAAGAGGATGTGATACTGCGTAATTATCCTTCTGTAATGAAGACTTAAATCATTATGTTGATGTCGGTTAAGCTGTTATCCCACTGCTCGCAACGACTTGCTTTTCAAGAGCTCTAGCATCCTAAGTATCTTCAAGTTTAGCTACTCCTGTTTATGTTAACTTTTGTTAAGTGATATCATCACTAATGACATTTGATTTTCTATAAGACGGTTTCAACAATTAAACTTCAATAGCAACCATTTAATTCGAGACTAAACAAAATTGTTTTTTTTTCTGAGAAGACATTTTGACATTTGGTATGTTTTTCTAACAGCACTCGGTATGGCATAAAAGAGCGCAAAAACCTGAATTTGCCTCAGGGCTTGCAAAATTCTGATACTGGCTTTTGCTTCCGGCACATCTACTACCTATTCAATGATGCTGTGACCTGCTGCTTTGTGTTACCTGAGAAGCATTCCGGTTCAATGCAAGTTCCCTTAGTTTTCAGTGTGGCGTGAATCTTGGTCTTCTTCTCTTTCGAAAGCCTTTTAAAGGAATATAATCGCCATTTCAGAAACTTAATATTTCTAAATTGAAATGAAGAAAGAAGAAACTTGATATGTTTTCGCTTTTTATGTTTTAGTTTATTTTTGTTTTTTTTTCTTTAATAGCCACATTCTTATTTTCTTTTCTTTACATTCATAAATAACGGTTTGAACGTTAGGACAGAAAATAACGTAGTATTTATCATTTTGCTTTAGATTCTAGTGTTGTTTTGCTGTTTCATTGTAACATATAACATGCAAATCCATAGAACTTGGATTTTCTAATTTGTGATGCCTGTTCTCCTTTTCTAATTTGTGATGCCTGTTCTCCAACTTAGAGAAATTCAGAAGTGATTTTTGGTTCATGTAAATTGCCATTTTTGGCACAAAAAAACATACTAGTGCATCTAAGAAAATTTCTTGATAATTTCAGTCTGTACAAGAATTCACTTTAGAGCATCTTTTGACATTAAGCAAGTAAAATGATAACGAGCAAATAAAAAAGTTGTTAATGATAACGATAATGCTTAGGTGATTTTTTAGATAATCAACCCATGTTTTACTTTTTGTGACTAATTGAGAATTTTAGAAAATTTGTATATATGAGAAAACCGAGCTAATGGATTTCTTGGCAAATATGCTTTTTGTGACCACACACACGTCAGTACACGCATTGTTGACAAACAGTGGAACGGTCAAAATGATTCAGCGTTTCACTAAAGATTTCAGTTATTCCCAGTAATGGCTGGTTTATTTCAAACAAAAGCCAAAACGGCCCAAACGAGTCTCAGGGCCAAATTCCAGAGTCTCACCTTATCCTCATTTTTGAACCTACTTTTCAAATAAGCAATAAGTCAGTTATTTATGTCTTACAAATTGAGTACAGTTAAGTATAAACTGAGCAACAGTTAGGAAGCAGAATGGCCGCTCGTATCATCAATTGAAATCGACAACACTGTTTTTGTAAATTATAGATATCTAATTTAAAAACGATTTTTTTGAATTTCTCTTCATAACTTGTTGTTTAGGAAGTCTACTGAAAAGATTGGTTAAAGATTTAGCTAAAAGTGACGGATTTTGATTAATACCGAAATAAACTAACGCAACGATTTTGATTTTCTAGAAATACGATTCAAAACATTCTACTGCCTTTAGTGTACCATTGAAGTAATTCACGAACCAGAAAAGGACTGACAGTACCTCCAACTATTACATTATGTGCAGCTTTACGATTTTATGCAAGTGGAAGTCATCAACGTACTATGCACGATGTTTTGGCAATGAGTCAACCCTCATGTTAACGAATTGTGAATAAGGTATGCAAGATACTGCCTAGGAATAGTGGAAGGTTTACAGAATTTCGTATTACACAACTTGCAAGTTGAAGAAAATTCTTTGAAATTGCGAGGTTTGCTGCAATAATAGGTTATATCGATAGAACTCACATAGAAATTAAAAGCCCTAGTTAAGGTAATGCTGAAGTACACCTGAAGTATATTTGAATAGAAAATGTTGGATGTCTTTAAATGTACAGGTAGAGGCAGAAGCAAATATGAATATTTGTGACAAAATACCTAGAAACAAGGTATAATATGTACTACATACTAGTGACCAACCTTCAAATGCAACCTGAAAGAAGATACAATTCTTCACGGCGTCAAACTAGAAATGTCGTAGAACAGACAATTGGAGTATGGAAAGGTCATTTTCAGAGCTGTATTCTGCATTAGATTACAAATTACGGACCTCTACATGTATTATTGATGCTTAAGCTGTACTACATGATATTTCCACTGAAGTTATCGAAAGATTTCCGCCATTAGATGAATAGCCTGTGGAGACAGAAATTCCTGCTCCTCCTGCAGCTGAGAATCTCCAAGGAAATATTATTATAACTGCTTATATTTAAAGACATGTTTGCTACTATAATATTATTCTACTGTAAAAAAGTTATTAACAAGGAATTACAAAAAAAACTACAAAAATATTTTTCAAAAGACCCTAACATGTCAAACGCGCATATAGTCTGTACGTCATTACTACGTAACAAAATTATTGTTTTTCGCCTTAAACTCTCCTGACAAAAAGATCTACATTGAATTTTAGATTTAAGATCTAAAAGGTTTCGTTACGTGAGAAGAAATTAAGATAAACTTAAGGTAAGGAAAAGAAAAGTTGTAGAAATCTTCATGAATTTAACCCTCAGCTACGCTGTTTGCTTAGTTCAGTCATTCCCTGTAAAACGTTATTTAAAAGAACATTCTTTATTGTGAAACAACACAACATAACTGTAAATAAAATATGAATAAATTTAAGACTGAAATAATAAATTCTTAATGTTACTTGTTGGCGCAAGTTGCACTTTTGAGCATTTTTTTTATTTTGGTTCTTATATCATACTAACTGTGTAATTGATTTTCCTATTATAAACAATACAGGTATTGTAACATAGCTATTAAAAAAATTTTAGCATTAAACTTTAAACACAATAACTCTGTATAACTATACAACAAAACAGGTGTACGATTGAATTAGTTATTACGGGGAATGACTGAATTAGGCAAACAATGAGACTTATACTTGTTTGGGCAGTTCCGGGCTTCTGTTTGGAATAAATAAATAAAATTCCTCAAATCTCCATGTTGTAAAAATACAACTACAATACTGCTCACATGATATGCTATTGTACCAGTTTACTTGATTATGTGTAAACACCTACCTACCCCTTTGCAAGTACTTGAAACCAAATACTTGTGCAAGCAAAACTTGCATAAGACAAACGCAACATAAGCCAATCAGTGTTAAAATTATCAGTGGCAAACTAATAAAGCAAGTGGAGATTTTAAGATAGAAAATAGGTGAAATAATAATTATTTCTTTACGGGGTTACAAGAAAAACTTGTAGTGTTCTGGATACTATCGATTTAAATGAATAATGAAAGCGGAAAAGCCAAAAATTTAAATCATAAGTTAATTTTTACGGCCGCTGGTGTTACTGTTTGCTGTTACGACTTATTTTCAAGAATCCCGTATTATAATTCATTTAAGAAAAACTTAGAACGTGACGTGGTGACAATAGAGACTGTATGTATTAAAGGTTTAATTGATTTTTCGTTTGCTGTTACCTTGAAATTTGATTTCTTTAGCTTCCTCTATCCTTTTTGCCTTTTTTATGAGTTCAATTTATCTAAAGTTCTTTTGTATCAGTTACACAATTTATCAATCGATTCACTTCTCATTTATTATTGAGTTGATACTTCCAAAGAACTTTAGTACAACTTAGTCTTCAATACTTTTCTTCCAATATTGTTAGTATCTATTGATCACATTATGCTCCATAATTAAATTGAGCAAACTAAAAACTTGAACATCTTATTAGGGCATTAACATGAATTCTCTTTATTTAGTAAAAATTCTTGATAAAATATTCAGGCATGTTTTTAAGAAGTGAATGAAGTATTTTCCGTGTAAAAATACACATTACATCTATGTAACAAACATTAGTATGAATATCTAAAAAAAGGTGCACCTGTCACGAAAGTAATAAAATTCCGCAGTAAAAATGGTAAAATGTAGTTACCTAAGCATGCGCCGACCACTTCTTCGGACTTTTCAACCCTGGGCGCTGGTCAGTTGCGTGGAAAGCGGTCAGTTTAATGCGACGCCGACATCGTAACGTGGTACCATTTTTATATTGTATATAGTAGTATACACTGACTGACTATCCGTCAATCCTTTAAAAAATAGCTTCCGTAGCGCTTTTGTGATAACTTTAAATAGAATATTGTCCTTTTTTAAAATCAAAGTGATACTGCATAATCTATAAATACATAGTTAATTTAGGTATCTATTTTAAGCTTTTTATATTGTCAATGGTAAATTTTTAGCAAATTTTGAATTTCGCGCATAAAAGGTCCGGTGGGTAATTTAACAAGCCGATTCGATTTCGCCCAGTAATGGAATATTCAATATTTTGTAGAACAATAACAATCTATATTTAAAGTTTCTAAACAGCTGTGAAAGGGTAGAACCAATTGATAATGTTAATTGTAATAAAATAGGAAGGGGGCAAGTTTTCTAAAAACCGTTGATGGTTCTGCAAAGTTGAAGTCATTTAATCATGCAATTGATTGTAGTGAATGTATGACCTTCTGCTTATGAATAAATCATTTTTCAGGATTTATGAAACTTGAAATTCTAATAGAAATTTACATACTCTGGCAGGTAATAAATTTTACTGTACTACTAAATAGGATTTTCTATTCTTTCAATGCAATACCATTCCGGCCAAATTGACTGCTAATAAGGATAATGATTTTCTTGTATTTTTCACATTTTTTCAATTTTTGAGCACAAAGCTGCTTTGTGAATTCTTTCAACTTATTTTATTTTGGTCAGAATGGTTATTATTTTACTATAGTTAAATTTATATCATATGGCTCTAAAACGAAGCAAAGAACTTGTACCATCAAAAAATATTTGTGATATTTTGGTTTTGTTAAAAAATACTTATCGACAAATAAAATATAAAGTATTTTAGTCAAGGGTACTGTAAATCTTATTCGTCAGACAACCAAACACCTAATGACTTTTACTTCTGCAGTTTTAGCACGCAACGGAAAGTAGAAATTCTACATTACACTTTATTGATTAACTTTGAAATAAAATTTTGGATTACTGATGTCTCCTCTAGCTGTTTTATTCTTTTGTTTTTTTCTGCATAACGTAATTTTATTAATGTAGTTCGTGTTATTGCGTCGATGCTTTTAGATAACACAAAATTTGAATACATTTCTTCACTACGTTGTTTGTAGTAAATTTGCAAAAAGAGAAATAACGAGCTAACAAAAAATAAAGCAATCTACGTATGTCGGTAATTAACTTTTTAATGGTTTGTTACTAAAACTTACCCAAAACACAGTTCCAGAAAGGTACCGACTTGAAATTTCTTATTATTTCAATATCTCGGAAATGAAGTAGAATACTGTAAAGTAATTTTGTGCTTAACTGCCACTGCACTCTTATCAGAGAATGAAGAATTAGAAAGGAATGTAAAGAATTTTGAACATTTGATATCTCGTAAAAAGGACGCTTCTAAATAAACGTTTATAAAGATATTTTTCTCCATTTTCATTTTGGGATTTGCTTGTAGAGTTTAGTTCATATACCACTACAGGATATTCTGTATAACTCTCTTCACTATTCAACGAAAAATTTATGCATACATTCTTAGTATTGTTGCTTTTGGCAAGTCTTGAGCGAGTTAAGTGGTAACTGTTTTGTTAAACATCTTTCAGAGACTTCGTTACTTTCTTCGTTTTAGTCATTGAGGCTTAAATGTCTTCATCGGCATATTTTGATGAAATGGAGTTCAGCGAATTGTAAGACCACTTTTTCTGTAAATTGGATAACTTAAATCTTTTCCTTAGAAAATGCACAAGTGCAAAATTCTAAAAAATAAATTTATGGAATTTTTAGGTGTGAAAAGTAGATTGCCATGACATTTAGAGCAATTGCTCTCTGATCGTAACCACTGAGAGTTAACTCTAGCATCACTCAAAAAACCCTGTGCTTTTGATCACACAACACGTGTGGTTTATTGAGTAGAGACTAAAACCCTTTGGCTCAATTGTATTACACCCAACTACCATGAATTTTTGTCAAGGCAATCCCTGGCAATAGCATAAGGTTAACAAGATTAATAACAGTTTCGTGTCAAACAAAGGCGGTCTGTGAAAAACCCCACTGTGGTTTTTATCTGAGTTCAGCTTATTACATAGAGCTCATCAGCTCTCCTCGTTGAAGGTCCATCTATAAGTAGCTTTCCGTGCCCGTTTGCAGAATAACTACCCCAGAAAGGAATTAGATATTTTTTTGATTGCGTGTTCGTAGCTTTTCTTAGAAAGATACTTTCTTGATTCAAAAAAGAAAACCTCAATTTGGCTAATTAATCGGCTTTACGTTGCCTTCATTACCACTGTACTTTGGCACCCAAATCTGTTTAACATTTTTGACCTGTCAAGATTCACAGTACACTAAGGCATTCCACTGCAAGTTTTAAAGTTATTCTTGTTCCCTGAAGAATTTTGAGTGCTACCACAGAGACTGTGGTATTAGGGAGAACTATAGGTCCACCGTTTGTTTTGTAAGTCATATCGGTCTATCAGATGGCAAAGTTGGTTCAGTATTGTTTCAATAATGTCTGTCAATGGTTACCTGAAATTTATTCTCCAGTTGTCAGAGTTTTCTACCCGTTCCCAGATTGAGTACTAGACCGAGGCTGTCATTCTCAGATCATTCTTGAAAAGGTCATTATTTGAATCCTGGCTACTTTGATTATGGTTTTAATTTGCAACGCTTTGGGCCGCCACACTAAAAGACTAAATATGTCAGCGGTGGTCTAGTCACCCTGGTATACAACCAATATATCATACTAACAGTAAGTCTGAGTCCCTAGATTTTGCCATACATATGTATTACCGTAATGCATTGGAATTGTGTACGCCATTTTTGCTATTTTGGCAATGAGTCAGTTTCAGGCTAAAACTACTTCAAGATACTTAAACGTTTCACAGATAGTTTTAAGTTTAAAATCACTACAAGATGCTTTAACCTTCCCCGTCATTGTCAGTTCTACTTCCTTTTAAAGTTGGAAGACTTAATCCCACTAACTTCCTTTTGTTGGTGAAGTTTTTTCCATATCGTCCAACCTGATGATTTTTCTGATTTAAGCCGTGAATTTTTCCCTGTAATATAAGTTATATCATCAGCATAGCCTATGATGCAGAATCGTTAGGGTACAAAACTAACTTACTTGAGTTTTCCCCTAAAACTCTTTATATTGGGCAAATCTGGCTGTCTTCTTACAAGATGCAACTATCGAAATATAACAAAACAAACCGTACATTTTTTTTGGAGAACAAAATTATAAACCTTGTGGTTTGGAGTCGATATAAAACTGTGGAGGTGTTTTTTATCTAAAGTACCGAACCTGTTTTCATGCCTAGAAAAAAGGCTGACTCTGTAAGGCCTGAAACTGTTACATTTGAGGTTAGAACGTCTGAAGTTCTTCAGTTAACTTCTTAACAAGCTTCTTCTATTTTAGAACAATTTAACTAATTTCTTGCACATTTTGATATATCAAACGTCCTTTCTTATTTATACCACGTTTTCGTTTGTTGTAACCAGTTCTAAACTGTTACGCGTAGTAAGGATGTCAAACGGTTTGTTAATCAATGTCTTTCATAGGTTTTTGCGTTCAAATAAACTTTAACCACAACAAACTCCATTTTCTTACTGAATTCGAGCAACAGTCTGTTCCCAAAATTAGCAAGCATTTATCTTTCGGCGGCCATTTTGACCATTTTGTCGAGGTGATATCAAAAAACTAAAACTATACATATCTCTTATTTTTTTATGTAGAATACGATTCTAAAGTAAAAGCAAAATTCTTAAAAATTTTTTTAAATTTCGGCGGTCATTTTGACCATGTTTCCAAAGATATATCAAAAAACGAAGACACCACGTTGTTTTTGGTTTTGATGTAGAATCCAAATCTGAAGTCGAAATTTCAAAAATTTAAAAAAATACTGACAGACAGACGTCGCAAATTTAGTAACGACTTCTTTCGGAGCTCGTTGAATATTTCCATTTTCTACTAAATATAGCAGTTCCTGCACATGAGTAAGGTTTATCAAATCAAATGTTTGTTTGGATATTTTGATTTTAATTTAACTAGTTTCTTGCACATGTTGATACATGACACGTCCTTTATTACCATATTTATACCACGTTTTCGTTTTGTTGTGGCCAGTTCCAAACTGTCAGACGCGTAGTAAGAATGTCAAACGGTTTGTTAATCAATGTTTTTCACAGGTTTTTGCGTTCAAATAAAGTTTAAGCATGTTTACCAAGTGCTTAGGTATGTATGGCTCGTTTTTCTTTTAAGGTCTATGATTATGACAGATGTGAACACTAAAAACTAAATGTGCTAAAGTAAGGGGAGATTGTAGACATTCTTCCTATCTATAGGGTCTAATGATAGATCGTAATTAAAAGAGCGGACTTCGGACTTTATCGGAAATGGCATTTTTTACCATAATTTAATCTTTCTGGTTGCTTGTACTTTGGCGAAGCTCGCTAAACTTTTATCTAATATTTAGAGTGTATTGCAATATAATTTTTTTATTTGGAAATATTGTACGTGTTTGTAAACAGATTCTAGGAATATGCAGAAGAAATGATTCATGAGTTAAATTTAGTTTCACTCTTTCTGATCATCCTGTATGTATTTTCTAATTTTACATATTCTTGGGTTTTAAACTTGCTGATTTTTGATAGTTTCCGTTCTTTCCAAAATATTTGCCGTTGTATCTTCTGTTAAATACGTTTTTGACGACACTCTTTGGCTTGTCTTCTTGAAATCATTTAATATTGCAGTCGTCTGTATACCGTTCTGTAAGCTCATGGTCAAGCTCTCCAGTCTTTCTAATTTGTACATTTAGAGGTCTCGAGAAATCTGTCAGTTGTTTTGGTACTTCTTGAGAAAAATCAAAGACGTTGCTTTGTTAATCCAATCAAGAATTATTCTTTTCAATTTTGTCCATGTGTTTGAAAAATTTTTATCAAGCAGTTTACTCTCTTCTGGTTTTCCAAAATTGTTATCCCACTGTTACAAATGGAACTTATTGAATCACAATTTCGAATCAATGTTGGGATTCAGCGAATATTGTGAATAACGGTGTGTTTATACCCTACCATCATCTGCCAAACCCAAAATGAGTTGTAGCTGTATACGGAGCAATGGAAAATCTTTTTCTTTAAATGCGCTTCCTGCTCCCACACGTCAAAAAATGTAAAGTATGAATTTTTCAAAGATAATAATTTGTCTGTCTCTTTCTTCTCAAACAAAGCCATTTTAGGACACACTTTTGATCAGTTGTGGAAAGTACAAGCTCATAATTTTTTGATTCTATTTAATTCTATTGTAGATATAGTAGGAGAATATTCTAAGCATTTTTATACTGTCATTTGACTACAACAGCAATCTTTCCGTAAGACCTGAATCAACTTTCCTTTTTATTTAAGCCCGAACAAAGTCGTAGACAGGACTCTTTTACTATTTATACTTTACGTCTTACAAAATACAAAACAGAGACTTTTTTTCTGTAAAACTTCCTAAGAAATCCAAAAGTTTTTAGAATTTAATGGTATAGCCATTTATAGTAATAAATTTATTCCTACTATAAAAATGTTTAAGGAATGATCTTTTAATTGAATACATTGGCCTGGAGTACTATTCCTTTAATTTTGTTTTTAAGAATTCTCTCATTTCCCAAAACACGTAACAACATTATAAAACTGGACAAATACACAAAAAATGAAGCAATCTTTCATTAATTTCAAGAAAAAATTGTTTTCCTTGTATTCTTCTGCTTTAATCGATACTTCTGTTTTTTTACCCATTCAATCAATTGGAAAACAACCCTGAATTTACAAAAAGAAATAAAACTTTAACAACTAAATTGATGCCTGGAATTAGTAACTACACGGAATAATTTAAATTAAAAAAACGGATGCTCTATACAAATGTTAAAGAAATCGATAAGTCCGAGATTAAAAATTCACAAAAGTCAGATCAAGTGACTAACATAAGCACAAGTTATTTTCAGATTGTATAGGTATGCATTTTTGAATAGTTAATAACAATTTGTTTATTATATTTGGTTGTGATGAGCAGGACGACATGGCTTTCATTTTTGTGTGCGCAGGCAAAAAACATTAACAATACAATAGGGAAATTTTATAGAGTGTTGAAGAATTAATACCAATACCTGAAAACTGTGAAATGAACGACAGGCAAAAATTTGTTTAAGGTGAATCGATAAGAAAATAATACACTTATAGAACGTGCTATTGCGTGTTCGTACAAATAGACGATATAATTATACACTATGTCAAACTAAATATAAATCGATAAGTTATTTAGAATTATTATTACTTGACAGGGTGGTTTCTTAATAATAATTATCATCCTATTTTAAGAATAAATTAATTTCTTATTGGGCATCTTAAAATATCCGTTCATTTACTAAATTTGTATCAGACTACAGGTTTGGTTATTCTTATTTGTTGAATTTCTCAAATAAATATTTTATTGTGTGAATAATTATTTTCTCATTTATCTTTGGAAAAAATTAGAGAAATTCAATTACAGGGTCATTGAAAGTTATATACTTTTGGAAGTGCAATTCTTGAAGATTGAAATGTGATAAGTATGCATCTGATCTATTTGAACAATCTAATTTCGTGATAAAGCCATTAATATTTGTATTGATTTATATCCTGGTTTTAAATAAACAAGTTTGAATTTAAAATTATTTTCAGAATTTAATTATCTGTTGATAGCATTTTAGTAATTAGGCACACACAATATACCTTGTGAACAAGAAAAGTAGTACCACGTTTTTGAGTGCAAATAGTTGTCACCATTATTACTTTTTACAAACTCTATGAACAGATGAGATTAAATTCTCCTCTTTAGCCTTTTATAGAAATTTTTACCTAGTTTGAGCCAAATTCATTTAGATCTGTAATTGGTAAAAAATCCTTTAAATACCAATAGTAGTTAGTACTGTATTCTCATTAAAAAGAATCAGACATTCTGGCAAGACTGATTTCTAATGTAGATAGATTTCTTGCTTCGATGGAATTTTTTATGACTAGATGGTTACCTTAGATTACCTTATTCGAATAATTGCTCTCAAATATCTTAAGACCACGCAAAAGAGTTTGAAACTTTTCGACTACTAACAGACCTAGAGATAGAAAACCCCTAACCTTCTTATTCTTATAAAATTTTATGCTCATTGGGTATCTTCCTGAGTCAACAAATAAGTCTCGTACATTAGAATGGGTCGACTCAATCAAAAGAAAATTTTGAATTCTGATAGTGAGTTTAAGCATACCCTTGTCTCTCATCATTATGAAAGAGTAAATAAATCGCATAAAAATTATTCTATTAAATATTGTTTTAAGACTATGTAGCTTTTTACAAAATTTACGAGAAGAATATCAGCAATCCAAAATTATTTGTTCAAGGTTCTATTCAGTGGTTTACAATTTTCAAACTTACGATCATATAAATATATCTTGTAATCTTCTGCAGTGTTTATAGCATGACAACGTACGATTAGCATCTCATTTGTTAGTTTTGCCAAAATTACAATCGATTTAGTAAAAAAATACTATATTCGTGTGTATAAGGCACAAAAAAATCTACAATTACTGAAACAAAAATAATAACTTTTCGTGTGAAGTATATAAAATAAAGATTTCGTGCAACACTATTTTTTTAACTTTGAAAATCGATTTTTTTCTTTCCAACCCTGAACAGTGGTAGTAATAGTTTGGGAGTAGCCTTGAACAACCAAGCTATTATTAATTATTATCGCGTTTTCTAAATATTCAAAAGATGGAAAACTGTTACCTTAGAATGCACGCAAACAAAACCCTTTTTATAGCTTTATAGTTTTATGAGGTACTACTCTGGAATATAATTTGCAGCTGTATTTTATCAAAGTTCTGTTTCGTTCTTTGTACCTATTAATATCATATTAGCAGTAGATAATTTTAATAACTGCTGCTATCTATATGGAATAACTTCGACAAGTGTGGGAATTGTTTCAGAATCAGAAATGTGAAAGCGTTTATACTGTAATTTTGTTTGTTTTGGGTTTTATAATTTCTCTACACTTTAAGCTTTTGGCAAAAGTTAATAAAAATTTCAAATAAGCTTTTTTTAGAATTTTTATTACGGTCACTAGGTGTATTTTTAGTGCATGGATATTATCACGTCATTATCATCTAATATTTACTTGTTCTTTGCAGCCCTCATTTTCTATCTACTGATAATACTGTAACCTATTTATGTTGAGTGACTGGAATCTCAGTTTTGAAATACCTCTCGGAACAATTTCTTTTTTGGAGATGTTAATTTCTTCGAATTGCTGATTTTCAACTTTCACTTTTATATTTTGTTAGCTTCACAATGACTTAAAACTTCTGAGTTATTATGATCAATTTTCTTAGGCAAATATAAACACATTTTTGGCGCCAAAGTATTTGCTTTTCTAAATTCGGGTTAAACTGGTCCAAATTGACATCACATCCATCAATGTACGATTATCACTTAATTATTTATTATCAAGAATATTAGAAAATTAGTGCCGCAATAACAAGAGAGAAAATATAGAAAGCCATTACAAGAACAGAAGATTATAATTTATATGTTATACAAATAATCAGGGAAAAGAATCCATGAATTGCAAAAACAACGTCGAGATGCATGTCAGTGAAGACGGATCGCAATTTGCTTTCCGAGGAATGTTGAAAACTGAATAAGATTTTCTATGATCAATCATTGCCATATCAACTTGGAATGTATATATCTTGACCTTCACATTAATCTGAAAGACTCTTCTGTATTTAGTTACCTGAGTGACGTAAGTGTCAAAATTACTACAAATTTAGATCTACAACAAACGTTTGTAGCTTAGGCAGGATTCATCATTCTATCAATTTTAAGTGCAAAGATTAGAAGATGTAAATCGAAATCTGTTAGTTGCACTTATGAGCTCTTAAACAATATAAAATTCTAGACGTAGTTCATAACTTCAAACAAGTGGAAATTTCTCAATGTCTTCGTATCTTATATTTTAACCCTTCGATAGACTTCGATAAAATAAAACACGACTACCTCATAAAACTACTGAGAGAGAAGAACCTAGACTCAAGAGATATCGAGATCATCTCAAACTTATATTTTGGTCAAAAAGCAGTAGTGCGGGTAGAACAGAAAACAACTAAGAAAATAGAAATAAAAAGGGGTGTTCGACAAGAATGCGTACTTTCAGCAACGCTCTTCAATCTTTATTTTAAAGATATTATGAACAAGGCACTTCATAATCAGGCATATGGAATCAAAATAAACGGCATTCCAATTAATAACTTAAGGTATGCTGTCGACGCAGTCCTAATAGCAGAAATACTTCAAGATCTACAGATCCTTATGAACAAAGTAGTGGATGTTAATAAAAATTATCTTCAAAATAATCATTAAACATAAATAAAACTAAGTTTATGCTAGTTACAAAATCGACAAAGAATACCTAACCAATTGAAAGAGTGAGTAAGTACAACTATCTAAGTACTACTGTTAAGGAGAATATCCACAGTTCTGTAGAAATAAAGATACGCATCGAAAAAGCAAAAAATACATTGATGAAGAAGAAAAAAGTGCTCTGCAGCCAAGACCTGAGTTTAAAACTAAAAATACGCCTTGTACAATGCTATTTTCTACCTGTTATATTACGGGGCGTGGAGACACGAACGTTGAAAAAGAATGACATCAAGAAATTGGAAGTCCTAAAACTATGGATTTATCGCAGAATTCTAAGGATTTCGTAAGTGGAGAAAATTACAAATATCGAAGTATTGAGATGAATGAAAAAAGAAGAAAAGGTTTTTCTAACTTTTAAAAAGCAAAAGCTGCTCTATTTGGGGCATATTATGAGAGGAGAAAAATATCAAATTCTCCAGCTTATCATGCAGGAAAATATAATTGGAAGAAGATCAATAGGAAGAAGAAGACACTCTTGGCTGAAAAATGTACAAGACTGGTATAACTACAATAATATAAACTCATTTAGATTAATGGTATCAATAGTACGAATAGCTTTGATGAATGCCAACCTTCGGAACGAAGATGGTACTTGAAGAAGAAGAAGAAGGTTTTAACCCCTTCAGACCTGATTATTTTTTATGGTAAAAAAATCTTTTTTGGTGTTACCTGTATTTTTTAGTGTAGTTATTCCAAATACAAAAAAATAATTTTTTAGACGTTTTCAAGTTTTGTTACTGTCCAAGTAGGTACAAGTAAACCAAATGAAGCATTATATTTTATTTCCACAAATAAACCATATTTCACATTCAGAAACAACGACAAACAAAATTCTTTAAAAAACAAAACTTATCAGTTTTCTTTTTGGTTAAGCTTTGGTCAATAATACCAAAAAAGGAAGAAACAAAAATTGTCAACATCCAATTTCTTTTTTGTACAAAACATAAATAATCTTGCTATTTTTTACAGTACATGTGTGTTCTTCCCTTAAATCCTGGCAGTTTGTATCTTGTGGCTTCTTAATTGTTATCTAATTAAGTTATGCGATCTACATGATCCTTTTGGATTTCTTCAAGTGGTTGTTTCTCTGAACCTCCATATAGTTTGGGATTTGGTGGTGGTGATGATAAAGATGGTCTGCTCCATTTAGCTTTGGGAACAGTTTTACTGAACAATATCTGATTCTTGACTACTCTCATTCTAATCTCTAATAAATGCAAAATTTTGTTTTGAGATACGTTAAATTTTACGCAGCTGTTTACCAGTGCAAAACCCACCAAGTGCATGACCAATCTCAAGCTTCATTTTCTAGATCTTATAAGTATTTATGCAAACTTATCATTTGATTTTGTAAATCAATTCTCCCCATACCATGGTTATACATTTTCACTATTACAGGTAGTTTTATGTCAATATATTTTGATTCTTTTTTGTCCCATCTTCGTATTTCATCTCTTTTGACTATAAAATTTGATGCTAAACACATTCGATTATTGTCATGTCACTTCACTACGACTGTGTTGTCCTCACTGACAACTCATCAGAACAACAATTCTTTCGTTTCTTTTTAGTTGACTATCAGACATTACTACTGGTTTTAGAAACCTATTAATTCCAATTGTTCTAGCGAGACAAATCTGCAGTTGTCTTAGTTTCACATGCAAAGAATACGGAGAAAGATAGTTATGTAATTTGTGACCAGATTTTCTAACTTTTTGGCAGAGCTATAAAACCACCGCAGCTCCTTACCCATAGTATTTAGAAAATCTTCGTCTGGATTTATTAATTTACCCTGATATGGTAAGGTTTCCTTTTTATATATTGCTTTATTGAAAGAACTCCAGCGAAGGGAACTATTTGTTCATCTCCGCACAGTTGTTCTTCTAGTTTTAATTCAAGACATAGTCTCCTGACCGATTCTATAATCGGCCGTACTTTGAATAGTTTATCTTTGTAATTATTAAGTCTTTCCAAATTGTTTACCAGATGCAAACACATGTGTAGTTGAAAAAACCGATCCCTACTCATATTTTTTAAAAATGTGTTTATCCCCAATACGAGTTCTCGGAAACTTCCTATTATTATGTGCAATGCAAATAAAATCTGCAAGTGCAAGTTGGTTTGAAAGTGCTACCTTTTGTAGCGCATAAGTATTAGTAAATCTTGCCATATCTTTAAAATCTTTTGTAGTTATGTATCTACTAAATAGGATGTAAAGGATGTCTAGGGTCATTGTTCTCATCATTTTTATTAGCATCTCAATCAATACTAACAGTTGTAAATATAAGATGATTCCACTTAACGTTGTATTTCTTTGTGGGATAAAAAAACCTTTCCTTAAACCTCATTTTCGTTTTCTTCTTCAACTTCATATTCTTGCATTTCTTCATTTTCGCTTTCGCCAATGCTTTCGTGATCCTGTAGTTTTTCTTCATCTCCAACTTTATTTTCTGTGGAATCTATTCTTTCAATTCCACAGCTAGTTGTCACATCTTTACCACTTCTAGAAACAACTTTGTTATCAAAATTTGCTTCGATAATTTCGTCTTCTTCATTGCTTCCAACCACAACATCTATGTCAAAATATTTCCATTTTCTACTAAATATGCTATCACTGCTAGTTTCTGCACGTGAGTAGAGTTTATCAAATCAAATCTTTGTTTGAACATTTTGATTTTAATGTTTTACCTGAAATACATAATTTTTTTGATTTGTATGTATATTATTATAAGATCACAAAACTGTAATTTGTACCAAATGTCCATCTCAATAAACATTAATAATTTATCACATCTGACATTATGTAGGTTCAAATGCATACCTACATATTTACTTCAACGTCAAAATATAGGCACAAAAAGACTTAGCTGTAAACATTTTGAAATATGTTTATAAAATAATAAGGTAACTTTTGCTTACCTGCAAACAATCTGCCGCCATTTGTTGCACCACCGGTAATGTCATGTATTTCAGAAAAAAAACCCAGCAGATGGAATTATTATGTTAGTTTTCTTGTAAAATACTTTGATCTCTTCATTAGTTGACTTTTGGGAAGATCAAGTTCAAGTTCTTCCATGTTTTAGGTTGTTTAGTCAGAAGATACATTCAAATACATATAAAATCGGATAAAGGAACTACCTGCAAGAAGAATAATTTTCTTAGGCCAAGCTAGAAACAAATGACATGTTAACCAAGCACTACATTTCCCTTGAAAGTGAGTCACAATTGAGAGCTGCGCCTAAGAAGATGTCAAAAAGTATCAGCTGTTGATATCACCATCTACAGATATTTCTGTTCTAGCGTAAGAATTCTGAAAATAATGAAGTGCAAATGAAAACAGAAACCTGAGAGTGTTCGTATAAAATAACTAGAAAAGTACAAGCACTATGTCACCACAATTCCGTCACATTTTATAGTCATAGTTTTTATTCAATTCTTTTTTTTTCTGCAACCTTTAAGTATTGTAATGTAACAGACAAGAGTTAAGATAAAATATCTTTAAGTCGACATAGATAACATTTCAACAGTTCTCTAACTTACTGAAAACATTGCTAAACTTCAAATCCAGGAAAAATTCATTAAAGCCTTTGCAAAACCTATTTATCACATGCAGATACTTGTACTTCTTTGACTAGAGAAATGTTAGTGCTTCTACTGCATCTGAAGATTCAAATGCCTTTATTCCTTAAACGACAGAGATGATGAAAAAGACTATAATTACAACGTCCGGCAAGAGGACTAACCTTTCTGTGGAAAAAAGATTATTATAGATTATTATTGGCGACTTATTAATATCTGAATGTGGTAGCCGTAAGATGTCCTCCATTTCTGCTTATGTCATCTCTTTCGAAAGTTCTACATGAAAACTCTTTGCAGTGAACCTTTGTTAGTTTCGTCTACTTCTTCTACAATTATGTATGTTAAAGTTAAACTTCAAATATTCTCAAGAAATATCTGGGACTAACAAACCTGGACTTTAATTACCATCAGATGTCATCAAACCTTGCAACTGTAGATATAGTCCAGTCATGTTGAGATTTTACCTGGAAAAGGTTTCCCTGAAGGGAATACTTTGCATATGTATGTACCCAGTAAGAAGATACCAAAAATGCTATTTTAGAAAATGCAGATCGATTTACAGTTCTTCAAACATATTTTATTAACGGTCAGAAATATAAAAATTGAAATTTTGCCATTGCTCATAACTCTGTAATCGTTGCAGATGCGATTAATATTTTTACAAATGAAACATAGCTGAGAAACTGGCAATCAGGTGCCGTTTTCCAAGACGATGCCTGTAGCACACAATGCACCAATGTTAATTTTTGGCGTGCTATTACTAGGTGCATATGCAAAGTATCCCCTTCAAAGGAATGATTTTCAGGTAAGGAGTTTTTTCTGCTAATGACTGAACCAATATGGAAAGTTTTATGTATATATTGCCTTGCCGTAATATGTGTGGTGACACTATCTTGCTAGAATCACATGTTGTTCTGTCTCATTCTACGCATTTGTAAATGTTTTCAAGATCTCAACATGTCGGTCAGAATTGATGGTAAAGGTACGGTTGTTTTCCTAAAAAATAAGTGTGGTCCAGTTTGATTTTGCAAAAGTTTCTCGTAGAACTCTATTGTAAGAATTAGAAATTTTCCTTGTAATCCAGTAAAATAAGCATTAAACCTCGGAATGAAAAATACAAAACTGAAAATTTGCATAGACCTTTGTCTCGACGTTCTAAAGACGGGCTAAAAAGTTTCATAATATATCGTGTTCGCTAGTCAAGATATCAAAGGCCAAAAGTTACGAAAATCGGTTTTATGCAAATATCTCGTTTTCCATGCCTCCCATGTCATTGAAAGTTATTACAAGACTTGTAGAACATAACATTCTCTACAAGTTTGGTTCTATGCATTTGTTTGTCTCAACTATAAGCTATGGAAAATTAAAAACATCAATCACATTAACTACATAATCGCAGGTATTTACGATACACTTTTTGCGGGGGGGTTCATATTATTACTTCATGCAGGGGGTGTAGCAGAACTTAATTATGTCACTGACTGACCTACTGTCACTAAAATTTCAAGCCAAAGTTGCAATAGCTCGAGACACATTGCTGATTTTAACTCTTATCACGTCCTTTTCCGACCCTGACACGTGCATCATGCATTCCCAGACAAAACCGGTAGATTTTGAGGACGATGTAAATAATGACATTAAGTGTAGTCGACAGGAATTCCCGAAAACAAGTCTGTTACCTACTGTTCTAGGCCAATCATTTACTAAATACTTGTTGAGTAGTCTTGAGTAGGTTAATTCTTTGCAGCCAAAATATGAAACTATAAAGGTCACTATCTTGCTTCTAATATCTCTAGGCCGATAATTTTGGCCTTCTCCAAACTATGTTCTGTAGTAGCTCATTGTAGTGGCCTTGTTTCTCTTTGTATGGATATCAATTTCTCTGTATGACAAATCGGCTTCGAATATGCTAACAATGTAACCCTTGTCAAATTTATCTAGTTGAATAAAATTCACGCGGTTCTTAATTCTGGGTATCTTAGACCTTTTTTTTGATGACATTCTGTGTTTTTACATTCTGTACTAGTTATTTAAGTTTTTAAATTATTGTTTATCTGTTTCATTAATCAATGCACTAAATGATAATAATCAAAGATTTACCAGTGTATTTTCAAAAATAACAGATTTTGCCAAAAGCTTGATTTCAAACACCACTAAACATTTCTCATAAAAAATGAATTTACAGCATGAAACAATAAATTAATCATCTATAAGATGTATAAAACAAAGGCTTGTGTAGAATTAACGTGAATGGTGCTTTAAATAGTCTGAATAATAATGACGACGGAATTTGCAATGCCTCCAATATCAACAATTCCATCAGAAGATCTGGATGATAACGACGTAGCTTTCAAAGTACTAAATCAAGACAACTTACCAATATCAATTGTCGGCGAATCTATTTTCAAACCATTCGGTAGAGATAGTTTAAAACAAAAACCAAACGGTATAGTCTACCCTACAAGACGCATCATAGGTAACTTAGAGGATAATAAGCAAAAAGCCTTTACAAGGTCCAATGGCTACATTAGTTCTCAGAATGCTCAAGCATTAAATAAAGATGTTAGCGCATCTCATGGTAATCTGAATCATTGTAATAGCGCTGCTAAGGGTAGGAATGAAACAAATAAAGTCAAAACATTAGATACCAGTTTTACTAAAGCGTTGGATGCCAAGCTGAGGAAATTGCAAAAAGAGGAAAAACAACAAACTACTACTTCTGTTAAAACAACTAAACTGGAAACTCCACGTAAACCGTTTATAACTACAGTTAAGAAAGGGCATTTTCTCGATCCGCCACCAGAAATTGCGTCTTTGTTAGGTTATAAAGTTGAACCGCAAATTCCTAAAGAAAATAAAAATTTATATTCGTTCGCTAGTAAACCGAGGGTATTAAATAAAGTGTCCAATAATGCCCATAAATCGCGATGTGAAACCGCAGCCAAAGCAGCAGCTGTTGTGGCTTCTACTGTCATTGGTGTTCATCATTTCGTTCAAAACTTAAAGGATGTAAACAGCAATATTACCAAACCTCATGGGTAAGTTGTCAGTTTTATACTAGTGATAGTTAACTGTGAATTTAAAGACTCTCTGTTACAACATTTTTCGTAGTAGGTATACAAAGTGTTTATAAATGTTTCTGAGTCCAGGGAGCTGTGAAATCATGCTTGG